>JALRMI010000311.1:0-35382 GCA_026120165.1 Leptosphaerulina australis
ATTATTCATGGTGCTAGGGTAGGTGTAAAGTTGGAAGGCAGATGTTGGTGGGGTGGCTCGTGCGTTCGGCGAACAGACTAATTCCTTGTGGCTGTATAAGTGACTTCTCGAAGATGAGTGAGAGGAATAGGGTGCAGATATGACATGTTGATAGAATTCGTATATTTATAACGCTAGATTAATCCGTACAATTAAACAATGAAATTTCTCACCAAGCGCCCCAATCGTTAGACATGGCCTACGTGCGGCACATATATAGTCTCTTGGCCACCTTGAAATGACCTAGCGTCTCTATCGTAAGCACGTGTATTTGGCTCCAGGTGACTTCCATCCTTCGCCCCCAGCAGCCCTCTAACTTCAACGTCATTGCTGTTCTCACTCAAAGCATTCGCTGCACGACCATCAACATCCGGCCAAAACGCTTCTTCCGCGTCGAGCGTAGCCTGCCAAACAGCATCTGCCCTGCTCTTGACCTCTTGCCATCGTTTGTCGTCGCCATCAACGGCACGGGATACACCTTCATTAATGATACGCTCCAGCGTCTCGACGAACATCATAAAGTTCTTATTCGACCAATTCGGTATGAACTCTTTGCGCATTGCGCCTCCATCAAGGTCTTTGCTGTAATCTTGTGTCACCGGATTGGGGCTCCGACTCCTCGATGTAGCGGCAGTCGAGCCGGGCAAAGGGCTGGCAGAGCGCCGGCGGTATTGCTTCCGTGCCCAAGACCATGCTTCATAGTATACCTTTTCAGTAGAGAAGAGGCAGACTGCGCCTTCAAGCCAGGGTAGGAAGGCGTTGGGTGATTGAGAAGACAGCTGGGAAAAAAGGGCTTCAAAGCGCTGAACACCAACAGATTTCGAGGAAGATGAAGGTGTCGGTGCAGTAAGGTTGTAGGACCTCGTCATCTCATCAAACCATTCCGATTCTCGTTTGACATTCTCGATTGCTGCATCGAGCCAGCGGAGGAGTCGAGATTCGATTGATTCCACATCGGCCTGCTTCTCGGCTGGGCTGGATGATTTGATAATGCGTGTCAGGTTCTCGGCGAGCAAGGTGTAACCTTGAATGTATAGCTTATCATTGGCGAGCCATTGTGCAATGTGGGATTTGGAAAGTTGCCCTTGTGCTGCGCGAGCTAGGAAAGGCGCGGTTGTTGTACGCTTGAATTGGGGGATGCTGACCGAAAGGAGATGTGTGGTGAGCGCCCAGGGAACATCTGTGGGGTCGACATTTGCTTTCGAAACAAGGGCACCGGGGTGATGCTGTACCATTCTGATAACCTTTGTGTGTTCTGTGTTGAATGTGTCGAAATCGTTAAGCTTGTAGGTAGCCGAGTAGATTCGTCGTAAGTATGATGTCCCTAATCTGGGACCTAAGCTACCCTTATATCTTTGCACTATCATCTTGCCAAGAATCCCAAACCTGTAGTTATGCATCACCTCATAAAACACCAAGCCTTCAAGCAAAAGACCAATCAGTGAACATGACGTCGGTCTTGGCCTTAGCCATTTGCAAGTTTACGGACGAGCAGTGCCGAGTGTTCTAGAGTGTACTTTCGATTCTAGAGCCAAGATAGTGAGTTGTTAGCAGAGGCGGGATGCTTGGCGATGTGGCTCAAAGTGGTGGTGGGATCGGAAGTCGTGGCGGAGTGACTTGGCGGGGTGATAATGACGCCACTACACCCTGGAATTTTCTGAAGGGTTCGATGGTACTATGATGCTCTGTTTACACGCAAAATCTTGATATGGAGTCAAAAGGTTGCTCTTGGGCCCGGAAGCTTGAGCACATAGCGTGCCCTTGTGTCTACAGCTTGATTCATGTTTCTATTTCATCGCCATGACGCATTGCTAAGTAGTTTAATCCCTCCCATAGAGTTTCCTAATAACATGCCTTCAAGCTGGCTGTAGCCATCTACCGATCTCCCCGGATTTGCCATATTCCATATTCCATGCCAAAAAATAGTCCGTGGAGAACAACGTATTCGGCATAGTAGGCTGTGGCGCAGCCAACTTGTTCTCCGTCGAGCATGTAACCTGGGTAAGCATCGTTATGACTGTACATGGAGGTATTCACATATTCTGGTGGTGCTCTTATTCCCCTTTACTTCAGCCGGGAGTGCAGTTGCCGGATCAATAAGTGGCAGATTGATTATCAGATTGCTTGGTGGAACCCCCCCAGGGAGCCTTCGAAAATCAGACTTGGAATCGGTGACATCACCGTTGCAAGCTTTCTGCATTGGTGTTGCACACGATCTAGAGAGTGCACATAATCTCGGTCTCTACCCCACCTTCAACCACCAGGGAATAGCACAATTGAGGGGGAGGCTGTGAGGGTGATTTGAATGTCTGCTAAAGGCTCTAGGGGTCTTTTCGGAATTTGGTACGAACATAAATGTCGGGCAGTGGAGGTGTAGCAGCACAATTAGCGAAGATCATAAAATCAAACATCTTTAAAGCGGCGTCATCATAAATGCAAGGGGCATGCATATGGACGGTTTTACAAAAGTAAGGTGAAATAAAGTCTGATGCGCACAGCAGGCTGAAAGGCTCAGACGCACAAGACAGCTGTGGCTGAGTGACTGAATAAATAGTAGATTTGGCCCTCGATATCAAGCGTACGGTCTGGGTTCTGGGGTATATCATAACCTATAAAGTGCAAGATTCACGCCTTCATCTTCTTCTTGTCTTTCCCACCATCCCACTCTCGCTTCCCTCTTGCTGCTGCTTTATGTTTTTTAGCCTCCTCCAGTGGATCGATAACGAGCAGATCCTCCTCATTCTTTCTCTTCCATTCCAGATCCTTCCCCAGCCTGTCCTTCGCGAAATTTAGAGAATGTGACATCCACCCTGCGTCGTCGTCTGACTCCTCTTCTTCTTCTTTGTCCCATGCCTTACATGACTGGCAGCCGACAATGAAGTGTAAATCGCAGACTGCCTCGTCCTCTTCATCCACCTTGCTGCCATTAGCGGCGCCATCCTTTATCTCAACATCCACAGATGAGACAATATTCTTGTCCTTGGATATTGCGACTGACTCTGATGCTTCCAGTTTCGACTTGAACTTCGATAAGATATCGAGTGAAGCCTGTTCCTGCGCGGTATTACCACCAGCGCCTCGCTTCCGCCCACGTGTTGTGGAGGGAGGAATCATAGACTCTAGTAATGATTTCTTTCTTGCTTGTTCTATGTGCTGAGGTCCGGTGTTGCGCTTCATTGATGCTTTGAGTTCTGCGATCTGCGCGTTGACGTGATCTATCTTGGACTTCTTCTCGGATTCTGGTGATAGTTCTTGAACAACCTGAGAGTGTACCTTCCCTTGTGGTGACTTCGGCGCAAGCGTTCTTGTTGGTTTCGGAGACGGCGATCTTGATGGTGAGTTTCGAGATGGGGTGCGAATGGGTATGACCTTGGACTTGAGAGCTCTTGGCTCAGGCGTATCATTTGAAGCTGTTGGTTGTTCCTCGCCAGCACTGACTAACTTAGTATTGAACTTCGCCTTCTTTAACACTGGCGCTTCGACCGCTTCATCCTCTCCGCCAAAACTCAATACATTCTTTCCGGCCTTTCTTTTTGGCTTCTTGACTTTCTTTGATTCAGGTTCTGTCCGTTGCGCGACCTTCTCGCGCTTGACCATATCCTCAAATGGATTTAAAATGATCTCTGTTCCTGTTATCTTGGTTGGGTACATTGGGCGATCCTCACTGCCTTCTATAATCTCAGCTTCGGCCATCTTCATCAAGTTGTAGATGGTGTCTCCCGCAATCCTGCCAAACATAGTGTTCTTATCCTGAAGCTCTGGAGTCGCCGCCAGAGTGAAGAAAAACTGGCTGCCATTGTCGTCCTTCTTGCCCGTATTCGCCATACCCAGCAGACCTCGCCTTGTATACTTCAATCGGCTGTGCATTTCATCTTGAAACGGCTCGCCGTCATAACTACTCTCTCCACCCTGACCAGTCCCGGTTGGATCTCCTCCTTGAATAATAAACCCCTTCACAAGACGATGGAATATGGTGTTGTCATAGTAGCCATCCAGACATAGCTGTAGGAAGTTGCGCGAAGTAATGGGTGTCTGCTTTGCAAAAAGCTCAATCTCGAGGTCGCCGCGGGTAGTGTGGAGGAGGACTTTCGCTGTCGGATTCGGCTCGAGATTATAAGTCGCGCTCATTTTCACGATTTACTTGCGTGCTTGAAGGTGTTTGGCGCAAATGTATCATCGTGAACTTTCGCGTATTGTTGTCGATTCTGCCGTCTTTCACCGCTTTAAATCGCAAGCTTTGCCTTTCCTGCCACTAGCGTACAAATTGTTAGTGTGACGACATCACAAGCTACTGCCACCTTTACCCTGCGTGCCAGCAACTGTCGAAATCATTCGTACATCGAAACACAGCTGAACATGCAGATAACTTCGAGATAATCAAGTCCTGATAGCTCACAGACCCTTCTCTCTAACTCCCTCCTTGTGTCTTTGGACAAATTCTTCATTGCATCCACTGGGTCAAGATGTTGCCATATATCAACGCGCGTATGTCCTCAGCGGCCCATAAAATAATGGCTCTTACTGATGGCTTGGTACAGCTTTCGAGTATGTCGGTAGCTCACTTGGGACATCGGCAGACGAGCGTGGGTCCCTCATTAGACTTGGATTTCTCCTATGCTGACAAGTTGCAGTCAAGCTGGTGTTCTCATTTTATCTGTCATATCCTTTGGCTGGTGTTCTAAAGCGGATACCAGACAAGAAACCATGGCAAAAGAACGCATTTATTATAGCGTAAGCTCGTTGCTCTTTGTTAACTACAGTAGTAGCTAACATTATAGTGTTGCAATATTCTACCTTGTTGGTTTGTTTGATTTATGGGCTGGACTTCGAACTATTTTCATCAGTGCTGCTGGTGCATACCTAATAGCATCTAAGATAGATTCTCCATTCATGCCCTGGATTGGATTTGTCTTTTTGATGGGACACATGTCCGTGAACCACATTTACCGCCAATCAGTCAACGATGCATCGGCAGTCGATATCTCCGGAGCTCAGATGGTCCTTGTCATGAAACTTACAGCCTTCTGCTGGAACGTGCAGGATGGTCGTCTAGCAGAGTCTGAACTTTCTGAGTTCCAGAGGGAGCACGCTGTGAGGACTATACCCAGTATACTCGACTACGCTGGCTATGTGTTGTTCTTCCCTGGTTTCATGGCAGGCCCTGCGTTTGACTACTGTGATTACAGTCAGTACATCACAACTACCATGTTCACTTTGCCACCAGGTATGGATCCATCGAAGGCGCCACCCACAAGGAAGAAGCGTCGGATCCCTCGCAGTGGCACCCCAGCTACTATTAAGGGGATCTACGGTACTCTCTGGATCGTCGCGTTCCTCAAATTCTCCAGCTGGTACTATCCTTCCTTCTTCTTGGGTGATGAGTATATGAGATATGGGTTCTTCCGCAGAGTCTGGCAACTCTACATGCTCGGCCTCACTACCCGTATGAAGTACTATGGTGTTTGGAGCCTTTCTGAGGGTGCCTGTATCTTGTCTGGAATTGGATACAACGGTGTAGACCCTAAGACCGGACGTGCAAAATGGGATCGCCTTACGAATATTCGACCCATTGCCATCGAAACGGCTCAGAACACGCGTGCATTCTTGGGGGAATGGAATATTAATACCAACCTATGGTTGCGCAACTATGTATACCTTCGTGTCACTCCCAAAGGGCAGAAGCCAGGCTTTGGGGCTACTTTGGCGACATTTGTAACCAGTGCCTTCTGGCACGGCTTCTATCCGGGTTATTACATGGCATTCATCTTGGCTGCTCTTCTCCAAGCTGCCGCGAAGAGTAAGTACTTGAATTGCCTCTAGAGCGGCACAGGCTAACAGCTTTAGACGGCCGACGTATGGTTCGCCCTCTTTTCCTCGCCGCCGATGGTAAAACGTCTCTGCCTACCAAAATTTATTACGATGTTTTCACATTTCTGCTTACACAGCTGGCGTTCTCATTCACCGTAGCCCCCTTTATTCTGCTCGATTTCTCGGACACGCTGAAGGTTTGGGCACGAGTGTACTTCTATACTCTCATTGGTGTAGCTGGCTCCTTTGGTCTTTTTTCCCGTTCACTGCCTTTCCGTAAACAGCTCCAAAAACGCCAGTCCTTGCGCACGGTTCCAAAATCTGCCGCGGATCTGGACATTTCCAACATCGAGCAAATTGCAAAGGAAGAGATTAAGAAAGATAACCTCATAAGGACAAGTTCGATGGCCAGCACCACCAGCAGCAGGAAGGCGCCCACCCTAGGCATTGCAGACGATCCAGAAGCGGAACTTGACGAGATCGTTGCCCAGGTCAAACGGGAGATTGCCGACCGGAAGAGGCGGGGGAGTGCGCTCCAAGGTTTCGATGTCAAGAAGGCAATCCAGGAAAAGATCAAGGAGCTCCAGGGCTAACAACGAGTCGAAAGCGAAAGAGTAAGGAGTAAGCGGACCACACGCCGACAGGATAATGGTTTTGCAGGGCCGTCCTCACCTAATATGTAGGGAGACGCACCTCGGTTTCAAAGTAGCCTAATTGCGCCCCTGTTTAATACTCAATGAACAATAAGCTCGGCCATTACCTTCGGTCGCTAAACCAAATTATATGTTCTCAAGTGTTGGTATCTCGAACGACAACGATCGTGTTTGCCACCTAGTGCGCAAAAATCGAAGCATAAGAGCTGCTGCCTTCTCAAGAGCCTCCTTCTCGTTTGCGTTAGGTGACTGCTGGGCAGGTCGAGCTACTACTCGATCAGTAAGAGCCTTTGTAGATCCGAAGTAATCTGGGCATTCATTTGGCCAGGATTGAACGTGCCTCCCTATGCGATTAGCAATAACATCACCTAGCTGATATCTGACTAGCTATTTTCCAGCTTCGAGTCGAGCCACCGTGGTGTTGGCTCTGGCCATTGCCGATATTGCTCAAATAGGCCTGAGACAGGTACTTTAGGGAGTTGATTTTTGATCAGAGGAGCAGCCGCTGTGCTTTTTTGCACCGGCCAAGATCATTGTGACGTTCAAATAGCGTGGCCCGATACCTTTGAGGCTTAATGAGTTCATGAATGAGTTATTAGTCAGGCTGACCCTTGAGAGTAGCACAGTTAGTTATGGGTTCCAGGGGCTAAGCCCAGACGCCCGCCACCCACCCAGCTCATTTATTCCCCTACGGCAAACGTGTATAGGCATGCAAAGCGCTCTTTGGTTGATTAAGCGTCCTTAATTACTAGGCGAGCTCTGGTTTATCGCAATAGCTAGATTCGACCACAGCGAAAGAAGTCGGATCGAGCAACTGAAGGGTACATGAAATCCACGTAGATTGTGAACCTTGAAGCGAATCTTCCTCTGAGACCTGGCAAGCACTCTCGCATGGATACAACCATTTATGCTGCTCCAGTCCCATTCGTACTTTATGGGTCGTTGCAACGCACCAGAAATCAGATAACGTGCTGTCTTGAAATTATTGGAAATTGTATGGTCAAGCTCATAGTATATGACATCCCGCGACTCTTTTACCCTTCTGCTATGCCATGCCACGTTCAGGGGTCACTCGGCTCACTAAGATATGAAATGCAGGGCACACACTTCATGAATCAGTACAGCATCGACAATTCCTGGAAGTCCGGCTGGCGGCCCGAACAACTGACTCCTACTCCTCACGGTGTAGTGTCCGTGGCTATGCAGTTGGCTGGGGAAAGCTACTTTCTTGTGGCCTTTCACGAGGAACCGGTCACTGCTGAGGATGGACAGTGAGAACCCGTTATATGCGGTTACATACATACCCAACAGATCTATTTAGGCCTCAATAAAGCAGACTCTTGCAGGCTGTCCTATTTGTTGAGTCGTGGTTTGCTTCGAGTGGAAGTGATCGACATAGTAGATCATACACGTAAGTGTGCAATCTTAGGTTTTCGTGCATATACGACATCACCCTTTGTTCAGTATCTGGTCTTGAGTCAGGCTGTTCGCTCGAATCGATCCGATGGATGTTGACCAATTGCCCAGGGACATCGCTCCGGCTGTTGTGCATAAGATTTGATTCTTCGCGCAACGCCATGTCGAACCGTCTTGTTGGGTAGAATGCCATGTAGCCTTGCCCTCAACCATCCGTAAAGATCCGCACCACCTTCTTGAATTATGCAGGCAAACCTTGTTGACACTATGTGAATTGGTTACCGATTGAGTTTCGGACAGGGCTGGGCCTGCGAGTGGCAACTTTATTTCAACGCCGGTATTCATTAGTGCGCACAAAAATGTGTCGTCTCAGCTCGAAACTACGCGGACGCAACGACTTGCCGTCTGCTACCGGGGAGGTAGCGTGTGTCGACACATATTTCCACACGCGAACTTTGTTGACGTTGATATGCTGTAAAGATAAATTTGAGCGAAACACGCGGGTCGCGGCAATCTGCGAACAGGGAAGGTGTTCAGATATAGCAAATCTGGACCCAATGATCTTCGATCAAACTCGGTCCGAATTCAACCCGTAAATCCACGTGGTCTGTGTGGCGATCGGCAGGGATCCCCAACGTCCACCTCCGTGGGAACTGCACTACCACAACCGGTAACTGACAACTGGCTCAAACTCGGCAGGGCCTTGCAGTCTTCTCGTCTGCGGGATGATGGAACCTGAAGCAGGTGGCTCCCGCTCGTACAGCTTGCTTTTCCACTTTTGTATTTTACATTAACTTGAGGTAGCTAGATGCGTGCCGCTGCTTATGGTATTTTGTGACTACCGAAGCCGTGCCGTTACCCCCAGAAAACATCTACAGCAAGCCATTCCATGTAGCCAACCGGATTCTTTACCTGGATTGGAAAGTGTCGGGTGGCATCTCCACTCGCCGTGGCGATGAGCCTAGCAGTAATGTCAAACGTGCCACGTTGGGTGTCAAGATGTCAAGGATGAGACTGCGTACTTTACGCTCCTTTCATCCCAGGGTATATTGCGAGTTTGATATGGTTCGATGTCTGTCGTTCGATGATATTAAGACCCATGTCACGCACCACGCGCGATTCTTTGCTTTTCCCCACACTCTCTAATTCCCCTCTGGACTCTTCTGCTTTTCGTATTTGATCTCTAAAAGATCTGTGCGGTGCATGCTCATTCAGACTGTCCTTGAGGTTGCAGGGCCGAGCAAGCTTGCTCATCGCAATCATGGCCGTTCCTGATAATGGACCGCTTATTATGGGGATTACATGGTGGTTGACGTTCTTCTGTGGCATATTCTTAGGACTACGACTATATGCAAAGCTAAGTAGGCGGCAAGGGCTATGGTGGGACGACCACATCCTCATCACTTCATGGGTAAGTACTTGACACGGCTCGACTGTACCTACGTGCTGATGCCAGTTCAGATTCTGCTGCTTATTGAAGCCATAATAACACAAATGGGCCAGTTGCTTGGTTTCGGAAAGCGAACTGTCGACATTGATCCAAACAACGTCATGACCATCGCCCTTTACACATCCATTGGTGCCTCAATCTCTTGCTTTGCATCGACCTTCTCGAAAATATCTTTCGGTGTAACACTACTACGGTTGACTACCGGGCCCGCTCGATGGTTTGTTTGGTTTTGCGTCATCACGCTCTTTCTTACTATGTTGCCGTCCGCCTTCATCACCTGGATACAGTGTAAACCCACTGCAAAAGCATGGAATCCGAATCTCGAAGGAACATGCTGGGATTCCACAATCACTGTTAACTATGGAATCTTCAACGCGGCGTGGTGCGCAGTGGCTGATTTCGCGCTCGCACTCCTTCCATGGACATTGATTTTGGGATTGCAAATGCGCACTCGTGAAAAGATTGGTGTTGGCATTGCCATGAGCATGGGTATCTTGTAAGCTTACCATGTCCCTGATCGTATTCCAACCACACACTTACAACACACAGAGCCGGTGTCTGCGCAATAGTAAAAGGTGTCTATGTAATCCAACTCCGCCAGAGCGATTTCTCGTACAATGGCAAAGACGTCACAATCTGGACCGCTGTTGAAACCGCGGTGGCCATTATCGGTGCCTCAATCCCCGTTTTGCGTGTGTTCTTCAAGGAGAAAGTCTCATCTTTCAGCAACTCCCGTGGCCGCTCCATCGCACCCAGCACGCTCAAGCATATTCCGACAGCGACAGGTACTGCGAGGCGCAGTATTGCCATGAACACATTGGGACCAAGTAAGGATAAGGAAGGTGTTTGGACGCGGATTGAACCGATTGATGAGAGGGACGGGAGTCGGAGGACGAGTGATGAGGAGATTGCGATGGAGATTAGTAGAGATAGTAGAAGGGGAAGTCGAGAGGGAATATGGCAGACTACGACGATAACGGTCAAAGATGAGGAAAGTCAGAGTAATAGGGACAAAAGAGGCAAAAGCTGGCTCAATTGAGTAAGTGTGATACTTTTTTTTTGGCTTTAGCGTTTTGGTGCGTATATATCCAAGGGATTGGCGTTTAGGATCCAGATTTTCTACAATGTTGGGTATTCTCATACTATTTCCAGGCGACATTTCAAGGTCGTAAATTACCAATTCCTTCGAAAAACACTTGCTCTGTATGTATGCAAGTCATCTCTTTTCATCTTCTCTGCCTTTTTCTCATTGCGACTATTCCGTTTCGTTCTTCGGGCCGTTCAGATCATCGTATTTTTCCAGTCAAGTCGTCAGCCACCATGGCTGTTGATTACTCCAAATCTTCCAGTGTCAATTCTGGATGCTATTTACTTATGTTCTTGGCTGCCGATCCGATGTTTGCATCGCTCTCCGGACTCTTTCTGTCGAGACATGAAGAGTACCACATATGCTCAGACCCCAGTCTGATCAAATGCCTACAATCCTTTGTCATCCACCTTGGGTTGAATCAAACATCGACAGCATTACTAAGGCTGGCAGAAAATACCGGGTCCAGGAGAGTCAGTGAAACAATTGAGCAGCGATGAACCGCGAATGGTTTTGAGATGAAGCAATTAAGTGCTAGATTAATTTGGGATTGTTTCCCCAAGTTAGTGGAATGATGCGAGCTGTCAAATGCTCAGAAAGAATTCCGGCTTATGGAATAACAGATGGAAAGCCGTCAGACCACCAACGTAGAATGAGACATGCTGGAAGCTGCTGACTTAGGCCGACTGAACATGGATTTCAAATGTTCAATTTGTCAACAGAATGAAGCAAAACCACAAGCTTCCCTGCCGTCTATATTCTGACATCACAGACGCCTAGTCCTACAGCAAGCGCTCTCGCCATGCTCACCACCATACCCGGAATAATAAAGGACGATCACACATTAGTAAGTGATGGGATCTTTGACATAGCACTGCCTGTCCTTCAACGCAGAACTAGTCGCGCCTGAATTGACACTATACAAGGTAAACATTGGTCCAAAAAACGACTTCGAGCCCTACCCAACACATCTAAATGGTGCCACGCCACAGAACGCCAGTCACAACCCTCCAACCCAGATGTCGCAAAGACCATCAAATGTCCAATAAGGTGCTGATTTAACACTTTCACGAATCGAAAATGGGTATTTCTCACTTCTCCCTTATCCTTTCTTTACTCTCTTATTCTTTACACTCCGTATTCACTGTCCTCTTAAACCGGCGCACCCCAAGCCGCCCTCAATCGTCTCGCAAGTTGTATGTCTTTTTGCTGAATAGTAACACGCTTCGCGTGAATAGCGCAGAGGTTCGCGTCATGGAAAAGATTCACTAAGAACGCCTCAGTAGCTTCTTGTAGTGCGAAAAGGGCTTGCGACTGCCATCGATCTGGGCCGTCATCACCAGATACGGATTGTGCGATTTCTCTGACCTACACCAACCCATTAGCTTCTTCTCATATACGCTCCCAAAGTTCTGCAACCTCTTCCTTCTCATCTGAAGTAGATTCCTTGTCTCTGCGCGTACTCTTACCCGCTTCCCTCATAAATGTCTCTTGAGATGTGAACCAGTATATACAAACTTACCAGTCGCTGGAACGGTAATTTCAACAATAATAAGTCCGTCGTCTTCTGGTATTTCCTTATCTCTCTCAGCGCGACTGTACCAGGCCTATACCGCTTTGTGCGCTGCGGCGCGGGACCGGGCGCGCCGAGCCTTTTCCCACTTTCGCGTCTGCTGCCCATTGATACGCGCGATGAGCCACCGCGCGAAGGGCGCGCCTTGTTCATTCGGCCGGGCGTAGACATTTTCGCAGTGGGAGATTTGGGTGGCATTATAAGGGATATATGCGGGGAGGCCTGGCACTGGAATCGAGTGAGTGTTGTGTTAGGGTGGAGTTAAGTCTGGGTCGCGGCGCGTCCAGTGCGCGTCGAAGGTCGTGTTGTCAACAGTTGCTATGGTGCGCAATCGCTTTTCTGGCAGTCACGATCTATCGCGCTATCAATGTAAATAAAATTTATCAATAGGAGCAAAAGTGGAAACACGGGCGTCGCGCGAGCGAACGTGCGGGCATTCTTGTAATGTATACAATCGAGGGGGCTGGGGAGCTTCGACCATGCCACAACATACATGGATCGTGCTTGACGGGATGCTGATTAGATTAGATTAGATTAAAATTGAATCAGATTAGATCGTGCCAAGTGGCTAAGATAAGATTAGATGCCTTGGCGTTTGTTACGTAGCCTTTCGGGCTATGTGCTACGAACCACGGTTGTTGCTGAATGTTGGGTGGCATAGTGATACTGTTTCCCTTTTGCATTTTCAAATACCCCATACATTTCTCTGTCGTCTGTAAATCTTGTACATTCTCCCTTACACAACGACAGCAACCACCGCCTTAGTCCTCCAAGATGGCACAAGTGCTACAAGGTGGTGATGGCATGATGGGCGGCTTCCCGCTGGAGCAGTGGTTCTATGAAATGCCCGTGTGTACACGCTGGTGGATGACAGCAGCTTTGAGCGCATCTGTTCTCGTACAATGTCACATCATCTCACCATTCCAGCTGTTCTACAGTGTGCGCGCGGTATTCTTCAGAAGCCAGGTACATTTTCGTCTCTTAGTGCATCATCCAACGGACTCTCTAGAATGTACTGACATTGATATATAGTATTGGCGTCTAGTAACGACATTCTTCTACTTCGGACCGCTCTCCCTCGACCTCCTCTACCACATCTTCTTCCTTCAACGATATTCGCGGCTTCTCGAAGAAAGCTCTGGACGTTCGCCTGCGCACTTCTCATGGCTCCTCACATTCGCATCAACACTGCTGCTATGCATAGCGCCTTTGTTCAGCATGGCATTTTTGGGGTCTGCACTGAGCAGTACGCTCATCTACATCTGGAGTCGAAAGAATCCGGACACTATGCTCAGTTTTCTGGGATTGTTGGTGTTCAAGGCACCGTACCTGCCCTGGGTACTTTTGGGCTTCAGTGTTGTTATGCATGGAACGATACCAAAGGATGAGATGTGTGGTATCGTGGTTGGGCATAGTATGTTCTTGTGCTTGCTGTACCAAAGCTTGTGTGCTAACACGAACAGTATGGTACTACTTCAACGACATCTTCCCTCCTCTGCACAATGGCCGCAGTCCTCTCGATCCCCCAGCCTGGTGGATCCGCCTCTTCGATGGTGCCCCAGCACCTACAGAAGAAATGCATGAAGATGACGCAGTTGCCGATAATGGTAATGATGAGCAGAATCCGAACAATGCCGTTCCAGTACAGTAAAAACCTGAACTCATACACACTTGCACGCATACATGGAGTTTGGCGACTATTCACGGCCTTGAGATACCCAACTTGCCGCGAATTACAAATTTTACGCTTAGCACATCTTTTAGCCCATTCCATTTGACCGTCTAAAACCTACACACGCAAAAGATCAACGGCGTGTTTACTATCTCCATATTTCCACTCCGATCTGTTCGCTTTGGTGTATCCAATCACTTCGCACACGTTCCTGTCACGGATTGGCTAGACTCGTCATTTGCGCCCAGCTCCTGCCTGTTACGGTTAGCATCCCCGCGGACCTGCGTATCGTCGCTCATTTCAAACCTATGATACCCCGGATCTTGTGGAAAGCAAGTGCCAATGGACGGACATGGCCGACATCGTTGATAAGTGGACGCACTGGCTTCTCCAGTCCCTTGATAATAGTATATATGTGCTGCTGCCCAGACTTCTTTCTGGAGCATCGACGTTCGACCAAGGTACAATCAAGATGGTTCATCTCAAGTCTACAGTCTTGGCGGGTATGGCTGCTGCGCCTTCAGCTTACGCTTGGGGCAGTCTCGGCCATACTACTGTTGCATATATTGCACAGAACCTCGTCTCTCAAGACACTAAGAAGTTTGCTCAGCGCATCTTGAATGATACCTCGGCTTCATACCTTGCGAACGTTGCTACTTGGGTACACATGTTTTACAAACAAAAATTTGAAAAATACTGACAGTAAATTCAGGCTGATAGCTACCGCTACACACCAGAAGGAGGCTTTAGCTCGCCCCTCCACTACATCGATGCTCTCGACTCCCCACCTAAGCAGTGCAACGTCAACTACGAGCGTGACTGCCCGGAAGAAGGATGTATCGTTTCCGCCATCGCCAACTATTCCACACGCGCCGTCACAAAGGACGTTGGCATTGTCGAGCAGCAGAAGGCACTTAAGTGGGTGATCCACTTCGTCGGTGATATTCACCAACCCCTACACGTCGAAAACCTTGAAGTCGGCGGCAACCTCATTAATGTCACTTTCGCCGGCGCAAAAACAAACCTGCACGCTGCATGGGACACTGCCATTCCTCAAAAACTCGTTGGCAACTACTCTCTTGCAACTGCACAGAGCTGGGCGGCCAACCTGACAAATGAAATCAAGCGTGGTACTTACAAGAAGGAGAGTAGGACTTGGTCCAAGGGTCTGAAGGCCAAAAAGCCCGTCGACAGCGCCATGGTGTGGGCAAGCGATGCCAATAGCTACGTCTGCAGTACTGTTGTGCCGAATGGACCTGACGCATTGAGGGACCAGGAGATCAGCGGTGCGTACTATGAGACTGCTATTCCAGTTGTGCAGAAGCAAATCGCAAAGGCTGGGTTCAGATTGGCGGCATGGTTGGATGCTATTGTTGAGAACGCCGGAAAGGATGTCATCAAGGGTCATGATGGGAAGTACGGCTTGAGCAAGAGGGACTTCAAGTTTGAGGATTGGATGGTGGAGGCTAAGGCCAAACGTGCGGAGTTTGGTGATGATTGTGGGTGCGGGAAGGATCATGCACACTAAGTGTGGTCTGCCAGAGGTGTATTTGAGCCGAGTTGTAGAATAAAGCGTTATTCAGTAATGTATTGAAATGGCCTGGTGGCTTGTAATATCGTGTATATATTTTCATGAATCGTATGCGACCGCAAACTAAGTTACCGTAGCTGGCTAGACCGATATGCAACATTGCTATCATTTTGGGCATTGCGATTGTGGAATGAACAATTGTTTGCCATCTGATCGCATTCCTAGTAGTAAACACGATGAGCGTGATATGATTACAAAGTTGCAAATATCTTTTAAAAGCCCGCCGGGATTTGAAATGGCAAGAACCAACCTGGAAAATGTACCATTTTATCCTTACTGGAAACCAAGTGATGTCAGCACACATCTGTATTGTGTAAGTTGAGGAAACACGATCGAACCACGGAACGACACCAAAGACAGAACAAAGACCGAGAAGTTGCCAAAACATTACGGGACATGAACCAGCCAAGATGAAAGAGAGATTGTGCTTAAGCGTAACTGATCTCGAGTGCATCAACATCATGCTACTCTTGAACGAGTGGGAAAGAAGCTTTCTCTTGACCACGGTGTTTAAAGTTGATGTCACAGGCGCAAGGCCCGTAGCTTCCCAGGCCAAGATGTATTACGAACTTTTAAATAGGCAGATTAAAGAAAAGGTGTTCAAAACCGTGGCAGCATGTGCTCCCAGTATCGATAGGCCGAGCTGGTTGGACGTGGTTGATGGTCACTCAACCCCACGAGCTCCATTCTCTTACAGACTGGCATATTTCAGTCATTTTGGTTACCAAATTGGAGAAAATTTTGATACCGAAGTCCTTTATTTTTCTGTAAGTCATTCGACTTTTTTACCAACCTTGGTATCGTCTTCGAAACTGTAAGTCCCGTTCTATATCTTCCACGCCATCCGTTGTGGTCATAAATACGGGTTGACTGACCAAAAGCCAAGTCAGCATTGCATATTCTTGGGCGGATTCGCTGCCTCAATACCAGACTGGGTTGGAAAGTAAACATGTTCGTCTCGATTGGAGATCTCATAGGGATACAGTGCCAGAAGCTTAAGAAACGTTTGTATGTTCTGGGAAACACTCACAGGGAGCTCGATAATTATCTGCAGATAGCCAGCTTTCCATCCTACAATTTGCCGATGGCTCGCGTGTGCTGTCAGCACTAAATTTTGTGCCCTTGTGAGAGAAACAAACTTTTTAGTAACACTCACAGAAGCGAGTTATATTATTGACCCTTCATCGACAAAACACTTCAGGCTCCTTCACGGGGTTCCAGATGAGAAAGTCATTCATTGACGTAAGCCCATGTTGGCAAATTACCTCTGAGCTCGCTCGGAAGACTTTCGAGTATTACTGCAGCGCATGCATTAAAGCCTCCCATGGGGAGCAACCCAACGCAGGCTTCAAAGTTTGCAGGGTTTTTGAGGCCATAGAAATCATTGATCCAGCGTAGACAATCCAAATTTGATGATATCTCGGAAGGTACTGATGCAAGTATGGGCACGAGACTCCAGTTGGCAAGGTTCTAGCATAGTGGCCAATTAAATACGACGGCCGATAGCCATAGTGGGGCATTCTAGAAACGGTCTAGCGGAGTCAAGACCGCCACTTCTTTTGCTTGACGAGCTTGTGTTCTCCATAAGCATCATTATCCGAGAAGCAGCAATCGACTTCTCAGAGTAACTATACATGTCTAGAACATACAAATCACAAGCTGAATGGAGATAGCTATCCGGAATTATTTCCATTAACTCGTTGAACTTCCAATCCTCCCTCAGCTTCTGTGCCGCCAGCATTGCACGACTGTTTGACAAATAAAGCCCTGGAAAGGGAAGCATAATAGCCGTAGGTGCGTGCTTGGCTTTCTTGGCCATGCATGTTCAACGGTGAATGAACGTCATTGGCATCTGGAATGTTGTTCTTGTTGCAGCTTCACAGGTGCGCTATGACCCAACAAGGAAGCTCAGTATGGAGTAGCCAGTCACTTTAGAAAGACGCAAGTGATGGGCATGCAGTATTCGGCTGTAATCTACCGAGTTGCGCAACACGGTCAGAGGTATAAAACACCCTCTTTTGAATTCCATTACTCCACTGATTGATGCATGTGTCGTGTGAATATCTTCGATCTCTGCCAAGATGTTGATCTATCGCCTATCGCTCTTTGTAGCTTATGGTATGCTCAACAGATTGACAAGAGCTCAATTCCCACCTACCCTCGAAGGTGTAACGGTGCTCGAATCACACATTGAAGACGGTATCCGCATCTCATACAAAGAGGTAGCTGCACATATACACTCAAGAGAACTCCGCTAACAGAAATACAGAATGATCTTTGTGAGACAACTGACGGTGTTCGAAGTTATTCAGGTTACGTGCACCTGCCTGCCGGTGCTCTCGCCGATCTAGGCGTGCAGAATCAAACATATGAGATAAATACATTCTTTTGGTTTTTTGAATCTCGAAAAGATCCCGCAAATGCACCATTATCGATTTGGATGGTATGTACCCGTATCAAAAATCAATTGCTAAGCTCTGACATTGTGTTCAGAATGGCGGACCTGGGTCTAGTTCCATGCTTGGGCTGCTGCGAGAAAATGGGCCTTGTTATGTCAACTCGGACTCCAACTCAACATACCTGAATGACTGGTCTTGGAACAACGAAGGTATCTTACCCAATTCTATTAATTTTGAAACGAATTAACGAAAATGTAGTGAATATGCTTTATCTGGATCAGCCAGTACAAGTCGGCATGAGCTACGATAGTTTGACCAACGTCACCAACAATATTGACACAGGAGAGGTCGAAGTTGTTGACTTCTCGAATGGAGTACCGGCACAGAATGCTTCTTTCTATGTCGGCACCTATGCCAGCCAAGATGCTAACTTGACCACTCGTGGCACTGAGAACTCCGCACGGGCTCTCTGGCACTTTGCTCAGGTCTGGTTCCAAGAATTTCCACAGCATAAGCCAAACGATGATAGGATCTCAATTGCAACTGAATCCTACGGTGGCCGTTACGGACCGGCGTTCGCAGCTTACTTTCAGGAGCAGAATGAGAGAATTCTCAATGGAACTTGGAAGGAGCAAGGGCAAACTCACCTGCTTCATCTCGACACTCTTCTTATAATCAATGGATGCATCGATCGCTACGTCCAATGGGCTGGCTATCCGCAAATGGCCTACAACAACACTTATGGCATCAGAGCGTACAATGAGTCTCGTTACGAAGAAGTTATTGACGCTTTATATCGCACCGACGGGTGTCTACATCAGATCGAAAACTGTCGCAATTTGAGCCTTGCGTACGACCCCTCCAACCAAGGTTTTAACAAAACGGTAAACCTTGTTTGTCAAAAAGCCGAAACCTTCTGTACTTCGGAGATCCGTGACCCATATTTTGACAGCGATGTCAATTATTATGACATATCCGCACCAGCCGCAGCTTCGTTTCCAGTACCCTGGTACGCAGGATGGCTCAACCAGCCCCATGTGCAACGAGATCTAGGCATTCCACTTAACTGGACACAGTCAAATGCTGCTGTATCACGAGCCTTCCGCAGTATAGGCGACTACCCACGACCAGGTTGGAAAGAGGACCTCGCCTACCTTCTCGAGGAAGGTGTCAAAATTGCCTTAGTTTACGGTGACCGCGACTATGCATGCAACTGGTATGGTGGAGAAGCTCTTTCTCTCGCAATTCCCTACGAAAATGCCACGGGCTTCGCCACTGCAGGCTATTCACCCGTCGTAGTCAACGAAACATACATTGGGGGCCAAGTGCGACAACATGGCAATCTTTCGTTCACACGTGTCTACCAAGCTGGTCATGAAGTACCTGCCTATCAGCCAGAGACTGCGTTCCGCATCTTCCAGCGCGCTCTTTTCAACCTTGACATCGCTACTGGCAACATTTCGACTGCTGAAGACCCAAACTACTCCACCAAGGGTGCAATGAATGTGTACGATGTTAAGAACGAGCCAATTACACTACCTGGATCACAGTGCTACGTTCTTGACCGTGAGCAATGCACTGAGGCACAGTGGGAAACAGTCATGAATGGAACTGCGCTGATCAAGAACTGGATTGTTGTTGATGCTAATACAAGCTATCTATTCCCGGAGCTGGTAGGAAACGGATCTGATCCGAGCAATGGTACGATAAGTCTCCCTCCGAATACTACTGGTGCGCCACCGGCAGCCACTGGTACCGCAGGAAAGAACACCGCGGGTAGTGCTCTGCTCTCGTTGTTTGTGGCCGTTCTGTGCATTATGTTGTAAGCAAGTGTATGACATTCGAATCTGTTCGCCTATAATGCACAATCAAGCTACACTAGCAAGCAGGCCAGCCTTTTCGTTTGCGGACAGGATCACATAGGGTAGAGCTAGTTTTGATGATAGGCAGTAATACACACTCGCAATGTTGCGCACCTTGTGTATTTCGCAACCCAAACACATTGACTACTTCACCCATTTCTAGCTACCACAACCCTCAAATGAATACATCTACTTTATTTAAACTGCTTCACCTCATGATTAAACCTCGATTGGACTAAGTCCCGCGCGATATCAAATACACCTTCAAAGAACGTTGAACTCTCCACATTCACATGAGCAGCTGTACTCTAAAAACTCCGGTACATCGGCATACAGCCGCTCCAATATTAATTCTGCACTCGTCGGAGCAAGGGTACTCTATTCTATACACCAACTAACGATTATTTAATAAACATCACGAGGAAAGTAGTTGAACAGCAACTTGGCACTTTCTTGGAAGGGCGAGTGGTTCAATATGGCAATGGTCTGCGCTTAAGGTGCAGGATTACTTTTGATCTGGGGAGTGAATGGGTAGTGTGAGCCAAAGAGAGTGGCGGGATGTAAAGATTAATCACACTGCTGTTATTTGATGTAGTAGCCAGTATTGCAAGTGTTGTTGTGACATGAACTCGACGAACGTAGTTAAGAGGGAAAGAGAAGGAAAACCTCAAACATGTAAGGCCAGAGTCGGCTTCCTTTAAGCTGCAGCAGCAGTGTTCGTAGACCAAAGTGTCTGAGCGAAGGACATGTACTTGCAGAAAACTGACCTGTCCCAAAGCCTACCATCAGCTATGAAATAGGCTTTAGGGCGTCCTTTTACCCTGACCTCAAGATATCTTAGTACGTTAGCATTGACGTTGTTTTGATGTTGTTCTGAATAGATCATGTGAAGGCAAAGAGGCTAGCATACACTGCATCTGTATCTTTGAAGATAGGATAAAAGCCGGTTAGAGCTTACAGGTGCACAGTTTCATAGAGTATCCTTCCAATGCAGGCGACTTCCCCAACGGACCATGCTGTAGGTTACTGACCAATGCTCCTTGAAACGGCATGGATCAAGTGGGCCCACCTACAAATTGCCAAGTTTTGGTACATAAGGAGTCTGTGCTATCCTGATCGGCGACGAGAAGAGCATCGGAATTGAGACAATTGGTGACATGGGGCCCATTTGAGCAAGGCTCAAACGGGGGGGAGTGAGGGCATTGATATCGCGTGCCGGATTTACATTGCATTATCTGCTACTTTCTATGGTAGAAGCCCAGGCGGGTTGGAGTACAGTAGTCTAAAAAGAGGCTCAACGCATTGGTCGTTGCGAGAGGTTCCTTTACATGCTCACAATCATTCTCGAGTGCTTTTTTTCACGCCCTGATCTTTCATTCGTTGCGTATGCATTCGAAAGCTCATACAGCCAACAGAAACAAGAGAAGTATACTTCTGACCGAGTACTGCGAAAGCCCTTCCCGGAAGTCGTTCGCTTGTTGCATGTACAAAAGCCTCTAAGTCTAAAGGCTGCGTAACAGCCCTGAACCGGCACAATCGGCTATACATCCGCAAAAGGAAACCTGCGGTACGAATCGTCGCTAACGATGCACCCCTGATGAGTTACAGTCCTGATGCGTGGGCTTTGCACATTTGAATACGACAACTCATTTTTCGGATGTGCGCGATAGTGACGAACTGTCGCACAGCGATATGGGAGCACTGTCAATATTTTCAGTTTCTTCCGGGGCAAAAGCAAGCTCCAATTGGTCGATCATGAGGAGGGCTTGTCCGCTTCGTAGCTGTACTTTTTGTTCAAGTGAAGTGATGAGTCGCAGCACGACTGATTGATATGCTTCGCTTTACCGGGAGGGTTTAGCGCAGGCGCATTGACAGCAATTGGTACTCGTAAATTGGTGTGCCTGAGAGAAGCTATCAGCCAGGATCCTATATATTCGATATTTATAACAGCAAATCTTTTCCACGATATCGATACTTGGAGCATTAAACGGTGTACTGGAAATGACAAGGATGCCAGCTGGATGTCGCATTTGAGTAATCTCTTAGCGGCGTGCAACTGACATTTACCAGCGCGCGCAGCATCACGCTTGCCACGCGGTTGCGGGATTCCTCCCGATACTGTACTGCATCGTCATCTCTGACATAGTGGGGTTGTTAAATATTCCTGGGCAAAGGGGCGTTCGAGCTATCGAGGTACCACCGCGCAAAGCCTTGCGCCAAGTCTAGCCATGTCGATCTCATGCGCAAGTATCAATTTGACACTGGTGAGCGCCTGTCCATTATCAAGTACGCTCAAGTCCAGATTTTGACAGATGCACATACGATATTAACAGATTAAAAAAACGTAGATCTACAACGATCCATGTACCCGGAATATACCTCCTTTGCAGATGAACTGAACATCTCTCAGATTGGCGGCCGTCAATGGTCCGGGTTCTCTCGAGTGACATTATATCAATCTTGCGTGGAACTGAACCGTTTTTCGAAATGTGGACCGGAAGTCGGCAAGCATGGCTCCCCTGTTACGTTTGAAAGCTCGCTCTGTGTTCTGTCTGACAAGCAATGCTCAAAACACGACAGCGATACGGACGAGAGCTCGTAGAATTCTACACTCCAAGATCGCTTGGCTGCCAGCATAATGTACAACACAGACCATGATGTTTCGGGGAACGCAAGATGTGGATTCTGCATGGCCTGCGTGCCAGGGTCTGTTGATCAGACCTCTCCAAATTTTAAGCTGAGTCTACTGTTAGTACAAAATCGTACCGATCATTTGGGAAATGTTGTTTTAATAATTTGAACCACGACCTTCTCATGTCTAGCCACGGAAACTAAACTCCAACTGGATTTGTCATATCATTCGATGCCATATCTCGAAACTGATTACAACTTGTTTTAAACCCTTTGTTCTAAAATTCCCTGACGGCTACGTCTGTCCGCAACGATTGAATCATGATAATCGATGCCGATATAAAGCATACCTGGGGACAAGGCCAGATAGACCATTCACAGCTCTCAGACTATCCTTCAACATACAGCTCCACAGAAGTACCATCGCAGCATTATACAACACCTGCATCCTTTGATGATTGGAGTTATTCGACGCATTCAACAAACGGAACCTCAACACCCAGCAGCACTTCAGGCATCGAAGTTCTGGACTTACCCGCTCCGCAACATGGTCAGGTACGTACAACTTCATTCGTGTGCCCAGGATCTTAAGGTATTGCGACTACCTTCAGGTACCACTGACCGCTTGCTTTGGCACTGTAATTCACCACCTGTAGTTGAGCATATCACTAACATGCAGTAGCCAAACACAGGAGACGTCGCCATCGTAGGTCTATCGTGCCGTACAGCTGGCGGTAACAATACACCTGAGAAGCTCTGGGACTTCATCTTACAAAAAAAGAATGCCTCCAGTGAAGTCCCAGTAGAGCGATGGGAACCATGGCGACAGCGAGACCCTCAAAATGCTAAGATCCTCGACAACATCATTCGAAAAGGATATTTTCTAGATAATCTAGAGGACTTTGATGCAGCTTTCTTCGGCATTTCGCCAAAAGAGGCTGAGCTAATGGATCCACATCAGCGGTTGGGCCTGGAGCTTGCGTGGGAAGCTTTGGAGAACGCTGGCATTGACCCAAAGATGCTCAGCGGAAGCGATACAGCGGTGTATATGGGGGTTGATTCTGATGACTACTCCCGGATGCTGATGGAGGATCTTCCGACCATTGAGGCTTGGAGCGGAATCAATACCGCGTACCACGGGATCCCAAACAGGATCTCGTACCATCTTGGGTTGCAAGGACCTAGCACAGCAATTGATGCAGCATGCGCAAGTTCACTCATTGCCATTCACCTTGCTCGTCAAGCTATCTTATCAGGTGAGAGTACAGTAGCCATCTGTGGTGGTGTGAACGTTATATGTGCACCTGGCTTGACACATATGTTGCAAAAAGTGGGTGCTCTGACCACAGAGGGAGTTTGCCGTTCATTTGACGACATGGCATGTGGCTATGCACGTGGAGAAGGTGGTGCTGTTATCGTACTCAAGCGCCTCAGCGCTGCGGTTGAGGACAATGACAACATTCTCGCCGTCTTGAAAAGTTCAGCATCTGCCCAAGACGGTAAAACGAATGGCATTATGGCACCGAATTCAGAAGCGCAAGAGCTCGTGGCTAGACAAGCGCTACTGAGGGCAGAAAATATCGACCCTCGCACGATTGACTATGTTGAAGCACACGCGACCTCAACATCCCTCGGAGACCCTACAGAAATCAGCGCGATTGCTCGCGTATATGGCACAGGACGCTCTCCCGACGCACCCTGCTATGTCGGATCCATCAAACCTAATGTTGGACATCTCGAGGCCGCAGCTGGCGCTATTGGCTTTGTGAAAGCGGTTCTTAGTGTACAGAAAGGCATCATCGCTCCACAAACGCTCTTAAACAAACTCAACACCAAAATTGATTGGAAGAACAGTGGTCTGGAGGTAATCAGGGAACAGAAGGAGTGGCCTAGACGCGATTTACGGAGAGCAGCAGTCTGCTGCTACGGTTACGGAGGATCTGTCTGTCACGCTATTCTTGAACAAACACCAGCACGGCCAAATCAATCCGGAGGCCTTCAACATATTCCAAAATGCGGAACCATCACAAAACCAGCCGTCGTCTTGGTACTGTCAGCTATTCAAGAGAAACGCTTGATCATGCATGCTTCTGCTTTAGCTCACTGGCTGGCTACTGACGGGGCATCAGAAGATCTTCACGCCATTGCTAGAACCCTGTCTCAACGCCGTGCTGCACACGATCATCGGGCTTCCTTTGTCTTGTCTACCAATAACCATGAAGACGCTATACGTTGTCTGACAGATTTTGCAAAGGGTAAGCCAGATCAATGGACGACTAGCAACCGCGTACTTGACAGCGCAGTACAGAATGGAGCAGTTTGGGTCTTTTCAGGCCATGGTGCACAGTGGTCAGAAATGGGGAAGGGGTTACTACATGATCCAGTGTTTCACTGCAATCTTTTCTCGTTGGATGGCGTCTTTCAAAGAGAAGCGGGCTTCTCGGTTATGGAAGCGCTGGAGCAGGGCGATTTGGGCGACTCGGCAAGGACCCAGGTTCTGATCTATGCTGTGCAGATTGGACTCACAGCATTGCTCAGATCACGGGGTATTGCACCTCAGGCTGTTATCGGCCATTCAGTGGGGGAGATAGCTGCTGCCGTGGCCGCTGGCTGCCTCACTGAGCAAGAAGGTGCAATCATTGTCTCGAGACGAGCGAAACTCTACAAACAGGTTCAAGGTCAAGGAGCTATGGCTTTAGTCGCATTACCTTTCGAGAATGTAATGCAACAGCTTGCTGAAAGAACCGATATCGTTGCCGCTATCAGGTCTTCCCCGTCAACATGCGTGATCAGCGGCACTACACAAGCTGTTGACGGGTATGCGAAGGATCTCGAGGCAGATTGCCTCAAGCTACGGAGAGTGAATACTGATATTGGTTTCCACTCGCCGATGCTGAAGGAGCTTGTGCCTGCTCTGCAAGAAGCCTTGGGTCAGGACATAAACCCTCAAACTGCTGTCGTACCTATTTACTCGACTTCGTCTTTGGACCCACGTACGAAATCATCACGGGATGTCAAATATTGGGTGGAGAATATGGTCAATCCGGTCTGGCTTGTTGACGCTATTGATGCTGCAGTCGATGACGGCTTTCGAATCTTCTTGGAGATATCCGCTCACCCTGTCGTCTCGCAGTCAATTTCCGAAACACTCACTGTTCGATCTATTGATGACTATGCAACGATTGGGATCATGGAGAAAGATGTCTCTGCTGAGCACACCATCCTTAAGGCCATCTCACATCTCCACACTCTTGGCGCGGATGTAGATTTTAGTGCTGTCTACGGAGATGGACCATGGTCTACCAAGGTACCAGTCACACCTTGGTTCCACAAACCCTACTGGAAGACTATCTCAATAACGCCAGGCTTTAGCAATCAGCAACATGATGTCGATACACACACTGTACTTGGAGGCATGGTCGAGGTCGCCGGCAATGACACAAAGGTTTGGATCACAACCCTGGATGAAGCAACAAAGCCATATCCTTTAAACCATCCATTTGATGGAACTGAGATCATCCCTGCAAGCGTTTATTGTAACACCTTTCTGCGGGCCACAGGCGCAACCATCCTCAACAACTTGAAGCTGCTAGTGCCGACGCCCATAGCAAAGGACAAGCGCGAACTACAAGTTGTTGTAGAGGGTGATAAAGTTCGCATGGCTTCCCGTTTACAGGAAGGACTTCCTGGGAGTGCTAACGTTGAGAGCGCATGGATCGAGCACAGCACAGCCAAGGTCACCACAACTGACATGACATCTTATCAGCAGACACTCCCAATTTCAGCCATCAAGATGAATCTTAGTACTCGTCTTCCAAATACCTTCACACGCGACCATCTAGAAAGTATTGGCGTTTCTGGTTTTGCGTTTCCATGGGCTGTGCTTGAGCATTTAGGCAACGAGAAGGAGATGCTCGTGAAGGTGGATATGGACTCCAATTCGCTTACATTGCCTTGGGACCCGAGAAGTTGGGCACCATTTCTCGATGCTGCGACATCCATTGGGTCTACAATATTCTTTAAAGATATACAAATGCGCATTGTTAGCGCAATCGATCAGGTTCTCTTCTTGTCACAGGATGTACCTCCAAAGGTGGGATATCTATTCATACAAGAACGTTCCGAGGCCGACACTCTGAAAGCTGACATTAGTGTGGTCAATGAAGACGGCGTACTTCTAGTTAAGATCAACGGCATGAGGTTCTCTGATATCGAGGCAGTAAACGACAAGAGTACGGGGGTAGACTCGCTGGTGCATCGTTTGGCATGGATACCTCCAAAATTTTCAGAGACGCCACTTCCGATGAGTAACGTAGTCATTGTTTCTGAGATTCAGACTCTTGACAATCACATCAATGTCCTAGAGCTCACGACGAAGAGAGTTGTCAATGTGTCATCATCCGAGAAGCTAAGAGACACTAAGGTTATGGATATCCTAAAAGAGGAGGAAACCATCGTCATTTACCTACCTGGTTCGGTAGAGGCCATTGAGGACGTGCCCAAGAAGGCGCATTCGTTTGTGTGGAGTACCGCCAACATTTTATCTACCCTCGCAAACGTTTCAAGCGCACCAAAGCTTTTTGTCATCACCGACAGCGCGTACAAAGGCCAGTCACCTACATGCCTCGCACAGTGCCCTCTCTACGGCTTTTCCCGAATCGCCGCATCTGAGTATCCGGATTTGTGGGGTGGACTTATTGACAATGAAGGGCCTGCATTTCCTCTGCTGGCCATTAAGTATGTGCGAGAACAGAGTGTAGTGCGTGTGCAAGATGGCCTTCCTCGCATTGCCCGTCTGCAGCCGTTCGCCAAAAACCAAGGCTATAGTGAGCAGAAGCGCGGTCTATTGCCCCATCCAAAAGGTACTTACTTGGTCACTGGAGGATTTGGTGATCTTGGCCTTGAGATACTGGACTTCTTAGTCCAGAAGGGCGCTCGAAGAATCGTAGTGATATCGCGACGCGGTCTTCCACCTCGTAACGAATGGCCATCTGCTTTAGGTTCTACAGCAGCAATTGTTAAGAAGATCAACCAACTTGAGAATTTAGGTGCAACCATTTATTCTCTCGCAATCAACATCGGCTCTTCATCCGCAACTGCTGAGCTATCAGCTGCACTCGAACGGCTTTCGCTCCCACCGGTACTCGGCGTCATCCATGCCGCAGGAGTCTCTGGCTATGGGTACATTAAATCGACTGCATCTTCCTCCTACGCCGAAGTTATGGAACCCAAAGTTCAAGGTGCCCTAAATTTGCATAACCTTTTCCCTTGTGGTACTCTCGACTTCTTCATTCTCTTTTCGTCAATTGGTCAGATTATCGGCACACCCGGGCAATCTGCATACGCTGCTTCCAACGCCTTCCTTGATGGCCTTGCGACACATCGACGGGGGCGAGGCTGCAATACCATTGCCATCCAGTGGACTGCATGGCGTGCGCTAGGTTTGGCTTCCGAGACTGCTCTGGTAGACCTCGAATTGCACAGTAAAGGTGTAACGGATATCACGACTGAAGAGGGGTTTCAAGCGTGGACGCATCTCTCGAATATCGATACTGACCACGCTGTTGTGACGCGCACACGTATACTGAACGCCGAGGAAGCTTTACCGTGCGATCTAATTGCTGATGTGGTACAGCGTCGTGCCCCGCCTTCCTTGTCTTCTTCTGCAGCAGTCATTGCAACGACTATTACAACTAAACCAAAATCTGGGCCGGAGTTGAAAGCCCACCTCAATACCGAAATCAAAGGATGTATTTCCCGAGTCTTGCATCTGGGTGTGGGGGAAATTGACGATAGAGCAGCGATTGCGGATTTGGGTGTTGATTCGGTGATGACTGTTGCACTAAGACAACAACTGCAGAAGGCCATGGGCATTACAGTACCGCCAACGCTAATGTGGAATCATCCCACAGTAAAGCATCTCGTGGAGTGGTTCTATGTGAAGGTAAAGGGAAAGGAGTTGTGATGTCGACAGCGTTGTGTAACAGTTATACATCAGTAGCACGAAAGTGTGCAAGGCGATGCTGTTCTGGAGTAAAGGAACTCCTTTATATGACTTAATACCAATATCGTTTGAATCAATCATTCTTCGGCACTGTCAGATTCTCAATGCCTGGCAGTAATGTGAAACTGTGTGTCGGTATCTACCAGTCTAATTTAGAGATCTTGAGGCTTTGAGGCCTTCCTACAAGTGATGGGTACTGTAATGAGATCTATGCATACTGAATTACAATGTCGCAGTCAACAGAAGCATGTCTTGGTATTGTGTTGCATACAAAAGGGCGTCTTGATTCACTCTCTGTTGATTTTCCTTAACGTGGTTCCCCACCGAGCGGCCCACCCCACCGAGTGGCCACCCCCCACCAAAATCATACCTGTTACTTGTCTATTATCTTCGCACCACAACAATGCACAAAATTCTATTGTGACCCGTATTGTTATTCAGAAGCATCGCTATCGTCTGGATCTACTATTTCCGTAGTACAGGTACGTGTGTTGTGACCAGGCTTACCGCAACGCCCGCAGTGCCTCTGCCTGCGCACCCCCTTTGCAGGCTGTTCAGGTACCTCCTCACCACCACCATCCTTCTCAGCTACCAAACCTAGTACATTACCTACTTTAAGACTCTCTTCTGCTCAAATATACTTTCTTTTGCGACTGCGCTGCTCTGTCATGGCATCTATTGCCTTGCGAAGACCTGCAATTTCCCTAGTCTGCAACGCCGAATTATGACCTATGGTAGCTATGCCTTTAGCAAGCGAATCAACAGCCTGTAGAAGAGGTGAAATGGGTGACCCTCTGTGTTTTTGTATGCTCTCGCGAACTAGCGTTGTTTGGGCCTCTACCTCGAGAAGGTTGCTTGGTGTTTTGGATTCCCATGGAGTGTCCTGTGGTGGTGATGGTGTCGGTGTGCGAAGCACCACATCAAGTTTCGATAACACTCGCTCTGAATCATGGGGATCCAGTCCGGCGCCTCTAAAGCCTGCTAAGATATTATCTTTTGTAATTGCCTTGTCAAAAGCGTTGCGGAAGGCTGGTAAGAAGGTCTCTTTTTTGACTTGCGTGCATGAGTACCGTGACCAACTGTCAATCTCGGTGTAGTACGCCCGCTTCAAGGGGCCAAAACAACCCACATCCAGCGGCTGCAACAGCTGCGATGAGTGTGAAGGCATGCAGAAAACAATGATTTTATGTTCCTTACAGTATTCGTAAAATTCCTCTGTGTTGTGGCTCCCGTGGCCGTCCACAATCAGCAAGCGATACGCGCCCACAGTACGCTCCTTTGTGTGCGCATCAAAGTGCTTCAACCACTTCAAAGCAAGCTCATTTGTTGTCCAGCCATTGGAGCTGACCTCGATTGCCCAATCGCGAGGCATACCTGCGTACCAGCTCGATATAAGGACCTTTCCAGCAAAGATGACGAAGGGTGGGATAGCCCATCCTGCAGCGCAAATGCCCTGGATGATTGTGACCCACTCGCGGTTGCCTGGCTGTATCTTTTTAGGGTTGTTTTGGTTCTCAGAGGCTGTAAAGACCATTTGGCTTTAATTACGCCCATCATGAACCCAGATTCATCGAAATTGTGTGTGTCTTCGTCCAGGATGCCGTATTTCTTCTTTGTCTTCTTCACAAGCTCGAACCAGCGCGTTATAACGCGTGCGTTTTCGTTCAGAGCTCGTTATCGATCGTATGTACGGCTACATTGAAGCTTGATCTTCTTGGTACGCGTCTTGAACCTGTCTACCCAATGCTTGCCAACAGGTCCTTCATCGCGCGCAGCGAGTAGATCGTTGGCCATTTCTTCAACCATGGTCTTCGTAGCGCCTAATCCTTTGGTATCTAGCTCAAGTATACATGACACTATCACCTCCTCCTCTAAAGCTGTCAATCTCTTTGAATCGGGCTCAGTTTCGGCTCGTGAACGCTGTCCAGCGCGTCGTCGTCTTAGCGTGGTTCGGGGGATACCAAAACCTTTGCTTGCATGTCTTATACTGTCTGGTACAGTATCTTGGGTAGTCTGTATAGCAAGGGATAGTGTGCCTTCATTGTAGGTCTGTTGGGCATTGCGTTGTGGTGGCATTGTGGATAAAAGACAGATGATGGAGAAAAGTTGGTTGGGGTGGCCACTCGGTGGGGAACCACGTTAAGTCCCCTTTTCGTCACAAACCCACAGCGATATACGCATCTCCGTTCTCAGATGCTAACACAGCCTGTTTTTACTAATCCAAAATGGTGCAATGACATCCAGGAAGAAACAGCGTTGCTTTCTTGAACACGTGCTCAGATCCCTTAGACTGGCACGGAGAACTTTTTCTAAGAGCTCACGCCCACGCGTTTCATAGAAAATATGCTCTACAACGATGCCATAATACCATGAATCAATGGCCAAATACAACCTATATGCCCCAATGAAGGGCGAGCCAAGAATAAATTGCATCTATCTATCCATACATGTCAGTCTAGTCCACATTTTCCACTCGTAGCGCATCGTTCTCGCTGACAAGGCATAACCATGGCCAACGGTCCAAATAAGATCGCCTCAATCAAGTGAATATGCAGCAAAAGCGACTATGCGAATTCCAGCGTCCATTGGGAAGTAGTCTCTGGACCAGTCAGACCTTGCGATAGATCTGGCAAATTTCGTAGCAACCCGGGGATGGCCATTGACATAATAGGCCCGTTGAATGCTCACTGGATTGTTCTGGATTGAGAAGTCTCGAACAGACTCGTGTCAAATGCTTCGAGTTCCGGCATGGAGTCGTCAGAATCGTCATCATCCCAAACGTCCTCGTTCATCGGATCCTCATCCATCATCTCAATGATTCGATCAGTTCTGCGTAGCTCTTCACTTTCCGTAAGAAAGAAGTATCTTCGCTTCAGCCCAGGTCCCTCAGGCGTGTCACGAGAGCCAATGAACCCATCCCTTAGCAGATCCTCCACAGCGTCTAGCGTCAGAGAATCCTCCAAGTTGATAGCGGCACTGATTTCACTATCGGTAAGTCCTAAGGACGGATTTGGGGTGCTTCTGAGACACCTTAGTACGGCTATTCGCTGAGCCGCCGCAGCGATGAGCCTGCTATCTGGTATGCCTAGCAGTCCGTACCAACGAGGCTGGATGCCGTCATCTTGGTCTTCCCATTCATCTTCATCCACCTCGTTATCGTCGAATAATTCATCGTTTTCGTCGACGTTATCTCTTTCATTCAATCCTTCGTTTTCATATAGACCTGCTAAGCTCCGCCTGGTACCACGGAGTTGATCGTGCACTTCTGTTTTTATGCCTCTGTCTTCAGACAAAGTCCACCAAATCTTGTCAACGCCTTCTGTAAAGTAACTGGCGCCCATACCAACATCTTCGCGGCAAGTAAGAACTAGTTTCTTGAAATTTGAAGTTGGTCCTTGAGTGACCGATGAATGCGTCGACAGGTCGTGGACAGTTGCATATTGGTTTTCGTCTAGGAATCCTTCTACCCATTCTTCCACATCTTCGTGCGGATACAGTAACTCTAGTTTTTCCAAGTTCGGTGGCAGATCTTTCGGTTGACAGTAATCTTCGTTAATCCAGTTTTCAGATCGAGCGGTGAAGATGAAAGGTTGCGGTACAATGAGTGACTTCAGGATAGTAAAATCTCGCAGAGATTTGACGGGGTGCTGGCACATATCCACTAACCATTCTAGCTCACCATCATCTTCTGTAGGTTCGAGAGTTATCGACAATGTCTCCAAGGTCTTCTGAACAATGTGTAGTTGTTCAAGGAAATAATTGGCATCTAGCTCCGTAGTCAAATCATCGCCAATGTGATAGCCATCGTTGATGAATACGATTTTGAGGTCTCTTAGCGCGTGGCACCCCAAAGCTTCAAGAAGCTCGCTAAACGCGATTTCTGCCTTCTCTACAAGAGGTCGATCGGCGAATTGTATCGACGCAGTCAGGTTTAAGACCTTGAGGTTTTCGGCGCCTTGTAAACTGCCGGGTCCGTTGAGACGCAACACGGTACCGATGGAAACAGTACGCAAATCCAAGCTGGTGAGCTTGTTGAAGTCAATACCACACTTCAGTATTGACGTGTCGCCTGTCACAAGGTGTGTGATATTCTTCCATCCGTTTACGATCGCTTCTGGGGGAGACATGCCCCCCCACAAGCCAGAGATGCACTCGCTCGATGGTGGACCGCGCTGATGATCTTTAATCCAGAAGTCGAGATCAGTTAAATTGGGTAGCAGCACCAGCAGCAACCCTCCGAAAGCCGATTCAATAGAGTTGTTGATCGACCGTAGCCATGGATGGGTCGACTGGTAACCCAGCTTCTCCAATCTCGAAATGCATCGACTACGAAACTCGAGAAACTCAAATCCCTGTTCCAGATAAAGTCTCTCAATGCACTTGCGTACTGCTCTGAAGCGCAGTGTCTTGACTTTACTGGCAAGGTCAGGTCGATCCAATAGTGTACGGAGCAGCTTGATCAGTGCATTGACTCTGGAATGGCAGCCGCAACAAATAGCAAGCCTTGCGGTTGTATGAAGAGCCTCCTGGGCTACGGGCCGTAGCTTTCTGGATGTGAGACACAGGTTCTTAAGGTGCTTAGGCGTGGTTGAGTCAGGCAAGTGAAAAGCAACTTGCAACAGGAGCTCCTCCGGAAGCTTGTCTAGGCGCAGGGCGGCCATCGCGATGAGCTTCGCGGCCCAACGATCAATGGAAAGAGCTTATAAGAATTAATACAGATCTTTATCGCAATTTCGAGGGCTTATCGGAGCTTGATCGGGGCGACAGCGTGTGGATTGTTCGCGTGTCAGCGGGTAAAATCATTAGAAGCTGCCGCCAAGTGATGACATCACCCATACCTCAGCACGTGCTTTCGCGCTGGCAAATACTATCATGACCGCAACACTATAGTTTGCTTCCATGCTCACAGCTCTCAACATTGAGTACTTCTCACAATCCAGAATTACTTTCTATGTAATGCGGGATGAATCGGCACTGACAAATCCGTAAATCCGATCCCAATGCTTGTGGGACGAAGGGAGGCCCCACATGTGGATGCCGAACTCGAGGCCACGCCCTCATTCCGCGCTCGCGTAACATTAATTCGGAAATACAGTGTCTCTGATGTCTTTTATCAAAGCCCCATCTCCTCCACATTCAAAAACATGGTCGATGCATTGCAAAGAAATATCTTCAACCTTTGGTGGGAATATATTAAGACAGAACTAAAAAGTCTCGGGTTTGGAAGAGACAGAACCTCCCCCCTGAGGCAGCGCTACGCATGATCGAACACGACAAACCCGCCATGAACGACATGAATGGCTCCTTCGAGCTGAAAGACGAAACATCACGGTCACCCTCGTCAGGGTCGTCAACACCGGATCTATCACGCGAACTTACGCATTTATCAGCGCGTCTGCCTGCGGGTGTGAAGGATCTGGAGCTGGCACGAACCAAGTCTATCGCACAAACTATGTCCCCTTTACGCGAATTTCTGTTCGTTGGCTTGCTCTGTTCTGCACAGTTTGTAACTCAGGCTGGTCTGGTCAATACTCTTAACATCTTGCACATCATCGGTTCTGACCTTGGCATCACCGACCCCGGTGTCCTGTCATGGCTCATTGCAGGTTACTCGCTAACTGTTGGTACCTTCATCCTTCTTTCAGGTCGCTGCGGCGACTTGTTCGGATATAAAGCGATGGTCATCATAGGATTTGCGTGGTTTGCGATCTGGAATGTTGTGGCAGGATGTAGCATTTATTTGGCTGGCGATGGTGGCCAGATACTTTTTATTCTCGCAAGAGTTATGAGCGGAATTGGTCCAGCTATCTTACTACCTAACGCCCTTGGCCTACTGGGAGCGACATATGAGGAGGGCAGGAGAAAAGACATGGTCTTCTCTCTCTTTGGCGGCTGCGCACCAAGTACGTACAATCAAAGGGAGATCATAGCTTCGGCCACTGACAATTTATAGGCGGCGCTATCATAGGTGGAACTTTTGCCGGTCTCTGGTCGCTCCTCTGGTGGCCTTGGGCATTCTGGACATTTGGCATTGCACTGGCTTGTCTTGGAGGACTATCTTATTTCATCCTGCCAGCTGTTCCACTCAAGGAAGAGGACCAGAATCTCTCCTTCGCTGAAAAGATAGAAAATCTTGATCTGCTTGGTGCGACTGTGGGAATCACAGCCATGGTCTTGTTCAATTTTGCATGGAACCAGGCACCCGGCTTTGGTTGGGAACAACCTTACATCTATATTCTGCTGATTGTTGGGATCCTGCTTTTCCCTGTGTTCTTCTGGATCGAATTTAAAATATCTAAACATCCGCTCATTCCATTTGATGCACTGAGCACAGACGTTACGTTTGTTATGATTTGCGAGGCTTGTGGTTGGGCAGCTTTTGGTAAGTTTCTTACATTGACATTCTGAAAGTACACTTACTCACGGCGGTTAGGCATCTTTATCTACTACTTTATTCAGATTCTCCAAAAGCTTCGTGGAACATCACCTCTTCTCACGATGGCGCAGCTCTCCCCTGTGACCATCTCTGGCTTCACCGCTGCCATCACCACTGGCCATGTCATTTCACGCATTGGCCCCGGCTGGGTTATGCTCATATCTATGTGTGCGTTTACGATTGGTAGCATTCTAATTGCAACTATGCCTCCACACCAAATCTATTGGGCACAGTCCTTCGTTGTTACCTTAATAATTCCCTGGGGAATGGATATGAGCTTCCCTGCCGGCGCTTTAATCATGAGCAACGCTGTTGAAAAGCGACATCAAGGCATGGCAGCCAGTCTCATGAACACCATCGTGAACTACAGTATTAGTATCGGAGTAGGCATCGCTGGTACTGTAGAAACACACGTTAATCATGGTGCCTTCACTGAAGAAGACGAGTTGAGAGGCTACCGGGGGGCGATGTACTTGGGGATCGGGTTTGGCACAATGGGGGTTGTCACGAGTATACTGTTTTTGTTGAAGCTGTGGTCGCGCGGGAAGAGGACGAAGAATGTATTATAAAAGGAGCCCGTGTGAAAATAACAATCCAAGCCGGAGGTAACGCCGGCACCGTCGCAGGCAGAATCTTCGTCATCGCAGTCTCAGTCCCAATCTCAGTCGCCGAGTAGCATCATTGAGCCGCTGCTGCTCAACAGGCCTGCTGACAATAACCTGACCCCATCCCATCAATATCCTACCGACAGCGTTCATGTG
>JALRMI010000312.1:0-35327 GCA_026120165.1 Leptosphaerulina australis
GTTGTGGTGGCATTGTGGATAAAAGACAGATGATGGAGAAAAGTTGGTTGGGGTGGCCACTCGGTGGGGTGGGCCGCTCGGTGGGGAACCACGTTATTACTTATTCTCCATACATCACTGTTGGCACTTCATTCATTTACCCGGGAGGCTCTTTATCTAGATTTTGTACCTCTTTTGCTTCCTTTTCCGTTTCTTGACAATGTTATCCGGTTTCTTACCTTGTACCTTATACCCCCACTGCCCTATATACGACCCTTGTACCATAGTCGAAGGGATCATTTTGAATGATACCGCAGGTTCTGTCGCACATTGCGGTGTGCGCACCATATCGGGCCCAGTCATAATTAGCCAGATCTAGCCATTACTGATGGACGTGACGCACTTAACTGAAATCCAAAAGAATGCTAAGAGCCTCAATTATGGCTGTACTGTGCAGGTTCATACACTTCCACATCCATCCATAAAGATATAGTTTCAATGACGCCATTGTGTCCATTCAATTTGCCAAATTCAGTCCTACCCAGGCCACAAGAAAACAGTAACCGTTGCGCTTCAGTCCTCGTTTCCAGACTTCAAAAACCTCGCACGGACCTGTCACTGACATCACCACTCAAAATGCACTCCGCCTCATCGGCACACTGCCACCCATAGATCTCGCAATGGAGGAGAAAAGACGACACTCTTGCAAGTGCATGCAATGGCCATTCTCCGTGTGCCCTACACTGATCCATTGCCGCTTCCTAGAATAATTCCTGCGAATGCAACCACGACATCTGGTGCTATTGCTGCACTCGTCGACTTCCTGTCACCTTCATTGTCAAGCTCTAGGCCGTACTTGCGTGGCTCAAGTCCGCCTAAGAATGGAAAAACTCTCCTGCTTACTGGCGCAGGGATCAGTGTAGCTTCTGGGCTTGCAGACTACAGAGGCTCAAACGGGACGTATACCCAGAACAAGACGTACAAGCCGATTTACTACAATGAGTTCTGCGAGAACCATGAAGCAAGGAAAAGGTATTGGGCGAGGAGCTTCCTAGGATGGACGAACTTGAATAAGGCGAGGCCAAATAGGGCGCATGAAGCATGTAGAGATTTGGGACGATTGGGCGTCGTTGAAAAGGTTATTACGCAGAGTCAGTTATCACGCCTTAGAAATCCAATGATGTTACAGAAACGCTTGTTGCTAACAGATTTGCAGATGTAGACTCATTCCATCCCAAAGCTCACCCTTCCCTCCCAACAACCGAACTACATGGTTACCTCCGCAAGCTCGTCTGTATAACATGCAGAAACGAATACGATCGCCGATTGTTTCAGGATCAACTCGCAAAGCTGAATCCTGCATGGGCCATATTCCTCGCGGAGATGCTTGCCTCTGGCGCGCTCGATTCTGAAAACCCAGACGAACGGCGCAAGAGAGGATTGAAAACGAACCCAGATGGCGATGCAGATGTTCCAGGCGCACCGTACACAACATTCAGATACCCGGCATGTCCGACATGCTTACAAGCACCGCCGCAGAGAGCAGAGGGGGGCACTGTCAAGATCGAAGTAGACCAGGACGGTGCGTGGAAAGACGGTAGCGAAGGCGGTGTTTTGAAACCTGCTGTCGTCATGTTTGGAGAGAATATACCTACGGCAACAAAAGCTGCCGCTGAGCAGGCTGTTGATGAGGCTGGGAGACTATTGGTCATTGGGAGTAGTCTTGCGACGTATTCAGCTTGGAGACTTGTGAAGAAGGCGAAAGAGCAAAGAATGCCAATTGGGATACTCAACATGGGTGGTGCGAGAGGCGAGGAAGCGTTCTACAGCGACGTTGAGGAGGACAACACTGGACGAGAGGCTGTGAGAATTTCGGAAGATGTGGAGAAGGTTTTGCCGCAGGTTGTCAAGATACTAGAGAAGATGAAAGGAAAGGCATCATTATGAAGCTGTCAGTAGTTCACTTTGATGTTGGGGTTCTGAGATACTACCACTGAGTTAGTAAACGGCTGTCACAGCAAGAGTACTAAATTAAGCCTCTTGCCTGTCACTCAACATACCGAGGATTGCGGACGAGTGTTTAACAGAAGATCGCCTCGACTTTCATCTTATTGATTCATATCTCACGCGTTGCTTACGTACGGTCAGTTGTATGCTTCAACGCTCCAGTGACTTAACCTGGTAGGCTATGCATTTTAGCTTAACGTCGACGTCTGAATAACAATCCAAGCGTCAAATTCGTGGTCACATCTCGTCTCAATTTTAGAATTATCAGCAATGATTTGCTCTTGTACACCTAGAGGCAGCCCTTTGGGACCTTTCTAATCGCAGTCTTGGAGGAGTATGAAGTCGCGGCCCATTGTTGTTAAGCCTTCCAAAGTAGCGTGATAGAATAAGAGGGACAGCCTAGAAGAAGTGGAGGGAGCAGCCACGGGATAGACATTTGGAATCAGTAACACTTACGACAACCACATAAGATTCATTTTAGACTCTGAACCTGTTCTTATGAGCTTTGAATAGAAGGATGCAGTACTTGGATCCAAAAGAAAGTCTTACTTGGAACCCCAAGCACATGGGAAACACAGACCTGATATTGAGGCTGACAGCTCGCCCGTCAACCACGAAAGATAACAGCCAATGCATACTGACAAGTATCGTCATCAACATCATCTCTGCCATATGCTGTAAAACCAGCAACGCCAGAATATAAATGACTAGCTAACAATGATGAATATAGGAAACAGCACGGCTGCACAGAGAAAGGGCCAGGCGAAGACAAAGAACAGGAAAAGTGAAAGCCGAAGTCAGCCAGCCTCATCTCAAAGTAATATGGCAAGGTGTACAACATTGCGTGCATAGAAGCACGCGTACCAAGTAGGGGCAGCTGGTGTCCAACCAGTAGTGCTAGAGATGGAGCTGAGGTGTAAGCGTGCTGCAGCATCTTCAGCCTTGCAGGGCTAGCGTAGGACCCTTGACAACGAACACCGCGGCGGTGAGTTTTGAGAACAGACCGTCCCCTTGTCAGATAGTAAGGTCTGCAACAATTGCAAGGCAGAATTGAAGAAACAACAAGAGGCGTAGTGAATGCACCAAATGCGCAGCCCCTCTGTCATACGGACGGTATAACATTGAGTACCCAAAAACGCATGTCCAATTTTAGAGCGATATGGTGCTGCGGCACAGGGATCCACGACGCGCCTAAGCCAGCCTAATGCAGCTAGCAAAGTGCTGTTGCTGAGCTCTTCAGCCCCAGGATTCCAAACGGCTCGAGGATGCTGAAACTTCAAACATATCTTCGCTGACCGCCGCATTTTCTGCTGCGACTCTGCTGCTCTTTCACATCTTCAACACTTGCACATACATCTGCACTGCTCACTGCAGTCAGCATCTCCTTGTCTCGCTTGTCAAGTTTTCTAGTTGCTTGGGTGCGGCTGTTTCAGGAGTTCTCACACACATCCATACACCACACAACGTCCGTTTCATCATGAGTGTGAGTAGCATTCCTCATCACTGCGAGTAGATACGCATCTTCTCTCTTTCGCTTCAGCATCTGTCTTGTCAATCAGACAGTTGAGCTGCAACCCACAATATCGAAGCTGACAGAAATGAACGAGCAGTACGGTAACAGCGGTTACAACCAGATCGACAGCTACGGTGGCAACCCGTACGATCAGCGCAACGATGGCGCTCAAGGCGGCCGCTACAACAACTTCTCCCAGGGTCACTATGACGACCGTACGTCTTTATTGCACACTTGCGCGTAATCAGGCTACTAACAATCCTCAGCTGGGCTAGAGATGCAGAATTATGGCCAGCCCTCAGGAGGTGCTGACCCCAATGCCATCCTCAACGAATGCCGCGAAGTAGACCGCGCACTCGATGATCTTGATGGGCAGCTAAGCAACCTTGAGCGCGTCTTCAGACAGGTGTTGGCCCGCCCAGACATGCCTTCAGGCGAGATCAACAATCTCAGCACACAGATCATGACTGGCTACCGAGGCCTCGTCTCTCGTGTCAAGAACATCAAAAGCAAGCCTGAGTCTGGCAGCCCCAGGAATGCGCCACAAGTTGGAAAGATCGACCGTAGGCTCAAGGCTACTATCAACAAGTATCAGACTCTCGAAGCCGACTTCAGAAGAGACTCTCAGGCTGCCGCTGAGCGCCAGTACCGCATTGTGCGCCCAGAAGCAACTGAAGAGGAAGTCAGGAATGCTGTGGCAGACCCTGATGCGCCTATCTTCCAGCAGGCTGTATGTCACCAAAGCTTGCACAAATCTGACAACCACTGACACAATTTGCAGCTTCTCAATTCAGACCGTCACGGCCAGGCCTCCAGTACCCTCCGCAACGTCAAAGAGCGCCACGAGGCAATCCAAAACATCGAGCGTCAGATGGTCGAGCTCGCGCAGCTGTTCCAGGACTTGGATCAAATCGTGCAACAGCAAGAACCTCTCGTCACGAACATCGAACAGAAAGGCGAAGAGATCCACGACAACGTCGTCCAAGCGAACACTGAGATTGGCGGCGCAATCGAGAAGGCGCGCAGCAGGAACCGCAAGAAGTGGTGGTGCCTGCTTATTGTGCTGCTTATCATCATTGTCGTTGTTGTCATTGCAGTTGTTGTCACACAGGTCAACAAGGCCGCTACTGGCAACTGAGCTTGCATTTTCTCCAGTATCTGCATAATGTTTCCGCCAGCTCCAGCCCTATGGGAGCTTCGAATCGCTATATCCACCACCACTACCCGAATCCTCGTATCCCTTTTCATATCTCAGAAGGCCGGTCAGATACGTTGTATAATATCTCGATTCCCGGTGGATATATCATACCTTTTACTTATCTCTTCGTTCCTTTTCGACAGGGAATTGGATCACCGTTAGCTCATGTTTCGTTTGTTTGTGTGTTTGTTTGTTCCTTAGTTTCCGGGCACACAAAAGATGCCCTCTATTTTCAGCGTGGCGGCATGAGCTGTTTAGCATTACAGGTTGTGGAGAGATACGTAATGCCTCGCAAATGAGACACAGTGATACGGGAATGTTTCGATATAACCACATCTTAAGCTCCAGGTTACGATTTTTTGAAAGTGATTTGGTGTACATGCGAATCCAGCTGAATCCGCTATCCAACACTAATGTACAGTCTTGTACAGCCTTGTACAGTCTATCTCTATGACGGTTGAAAAGACACTCTCTCTCCCTCGTACTCGTTTTGGCTGCGGCCTCACTTGGACGCAGATTTGCCTTTCCCTTCCTTGATGTCCTCCTTGACCTCTTGCTCCAACTTATTTTCTGTCTTTGCGTCCTCTGTCTTATTTCCGCCCTGCTTTTCGAACTGTTCATCGCTCACGACCCTTACAATCTGGATCTTGCTCTTCCCACTTCTCAGTACCAGTGCTTCGAAATCGATTAAGAAGTGCTGCGGGTTCGCTGTCGATGAGGCTTCGATAGGAATCCACTTCAATGCTGTGGGGGCTTCGACGCTGCCCGAGTTGGGTACAATGACGTATGCACCTTTTTTTGCGATGAGACGATGAGCCTCAGATTTGGTTGTTGCGAGACCGGCAGCATGGAGAATACGTGGAAAGGATCCAGGAGTGAGGAGTGAGAGCGGGAGCGTTACGACGGATTCCTGCTTGGACTGTGGCAAAGACGCGGAGGTGGAAGTACTGGAGGTAGGTTGTATGGCCGAAGATGCAGCATATGCGCGTTTGTATTCCAATAGCTCAACGTCGAATTTGCTCAACTTTTCTTTCTGCGCGCCCAGGCCCAATTCGGCATTGGTAGTACCCAATGCTCTGCGAAGCGCACCAAGAGAAAATGTGTTTGTCCCATGGCTGAACGCTTCTCTGTGCGCGACCTCGGCTTTCTTTGCTTCTGCGGCACCGTGCGCGAGTTCGACAACCTCCTTCGCCAACACGTGCTGTGCAATGCGCTTAGATGCATCTTTGCGCTGTTGCTCTACAAGAAGAGAGATTTGATCGAGCGGCAAGAAGGTAAAGAGCTTCAAGTAGCGCTCGACGTCGACGTCGGCGGTACGCATGAAATACTGGTATAGGTCGAAGGAGTTCATCATGGTCTTGTCGAGCCAGACGGCATTACCTGCGCTCTTTCCAAACTTTTCCCCCGAAGCAGTGGTAAGAAGGGGTGTGGTGAGACCATAGACTGCAAGGCGAGGTTCCTCTTCATCTTTCTGAGAAGTGTCCAGGCTGTGAATCTTGCGCATGTGCGAGACGGCATCCATGCCTGCGCAAATATTGCCGTACTGGTCTGAACCGCCGATCTGAAGCTGTACGCCTTTGTTACGGTACATACTCCACCAATCATATGCTTGAAAGAGAGGGTAGGAAAACTCGGATATGGCCATGCCTTCGCCGCTCTCCATGCGCAGCTTGACTCTTAATATGGTCAGATAAGTTGTATAAGCCTAGTGTCGAACTTACGAATCACGACTGAGCATAGTGCCCAGGCGCATGCCAGATCCTAAATCTCTCATCAATTCGACTGCATTGAGCTTCTCCAGCCATGTTCTATTGTTGAGAATATCCTGCTTCCTGCTTATCTCTGGCGAATATTGGTGCTTGATCCCCAAGCACTTGACGTGTGTCCACAGATTATCGAGCTGTCGCCGTATGCTTTCGATGTTCATAGACTGAACATCTGCACCTTGTCTAGAACGAGCAGTGGCTCTCCCTGAAGGATCCCCAATCTGCACTGTGCCTCCACCCAACTGTTCTATATCAGTTTGCTGTCAAGTATATACAAGCGCAAATCACTCACCAAGCTGACGGTGTAGTAGCCGTGCAGGTACATCCAGTATAATGCCATGAGAGGCAGGAGGTGGCCAACGTGTAATGAAGGCGCAGTAGGATCAACTCCAACATATACCCCTATGCGCTTCTCGGTGAGGAGCCAATCGAGGGTTTGGCGACCGCTGTACACAATTAGCACCGTATCCAAGAATGGAGTTAGACATCACCGACCCAGCAACATCTTTGACAAATCCTCGCTCCTCAAGCAGACTGAGCATGCTGTGCTGCGCTCCATTTCTGATTTTACTGGCATGCTCCTCCCATTCAATCTGTCGCGAAGCCTTATCTGTATCTTCTCCAGCCCACCGTTGTTTTGGTCGTTCACCGCGTGCAAGGGTGTGCTGATTACGTACACATTTCTGGCAGACATACTGCCGCCGTTGCGACAGGTGTCTGAGCATCAACATTGCCGTCAGTGACTCTGGCACAAGACGCGACTTTCATCTCGAAAGTGACGATCATGCAAGCGGTCTGTGCGCGGCTTCCCCGACTACCTCCGCACCTGCACATGCACGTCACCTTCTTGCCTAAACGTACATTAACGTTGACAAGTTTGCGTGATCGCTCATTTTCTCACATCTAAATACTATCACATCATCGTTGCTATTCACACCGTGTACCGACATCTTGATCTCACTGTTTTGTTCTCATCTTACCCCATTGCTTTCCCGTCGACACCACTAACATGTATGCTTCACTCATATGCCATCCTCCTTTAGGACACACCACTACAGTACCTGCCGATAAGCACACAGTCAAGTTTACGGTCCTGATTGAAAGTTCAGCGGGTCTGGAGAAGACATGGGAAGTTGCATTGTGGCACAACTTCAATGATCGAGAGAAATGGACAAGTCTGAATCTCAAGAAAGCACCCGGACCATCCCTTACAGTGATCAAGCACTATCAAACAAACATTCGCCAGCAATTCTTCACCATCGATTTGCCTGGGCGCCCGAAGCATGGCGGTTCGTTATCTTACACAATCACATTCAGAGCAGGCGAGGGCGAGCCCTGGAAGTGGGCTAACGAGCAGTTTTCCACCTCGGATGGACGTCTAATCTACCAATCGAGGGATGAGCTAAGAGATGATCTAACACATTACATCGAGGGACTGCCGCCATACCTACATATCGGGAAAGAGCAGAGTGATTCTCCAGAAACAGTATTGTGGTCGATTACCAGTCCTATCAATGCCGCATCGGGTACGACCTCAGGCTACTCTAATAATCATCTTGGCAGGCCGCTCAGTTTCATTCGATGGTTTGCACTGGTACGCCTGTGGAGCCCTTGGCTGGCCCCAAGACAGGGTAAAGGCCGTTTTCAACCTGACAAGGAAGCTGTCCTCGCAACTTTCGAACGCGAAGATGGGTCTCACTTGGTTGTCCTAGCAGTCAGTGGTATGGGTGATGTACTGACAACATTGGGTCATGATAGAGAAGGGCAAATCATGATCCACTCCCGTAATGATAGTGAGGAGGATGGCATTTCGCGCGTAGTTGTTGCGGTGGGCAAAGATCTAAACCATGCTATAGCGGCGGTGATGTACCATGCTAGAAAGCTGGTCATGAAGTACAGTTTGGGTTCTGAAGAAGCAGAAGCCGAGTTCAAGGCACTGGCAAACGACTTCAAGCCTGAGTGGCTAGAGAATTGGTGTAAGTGGATCAACTCTCAACACGTTAATCGTTGCTTCCAACCAGCTGACTTAAGCTCACAGATGATGGTCTGTCGTACTGTACTTGGAATGGCATCGGACAACACCTCACCGAGCAAAAGCTCTTGGATGCATTGGAGTCTTTATCCAAAAATGAAATAAATATCAGCAACCTAATCATCGACGATAACTGGCAATCACTGGTAAATTACTTTCAATTCCTTAAGAAAAAATGCGCACTGACACATATCAGAATCATGAAGGCGGTGACCAGTTCAAGAACGCATGGGTCGAGTTCGAAGCAACCAAGTATGGGTTCCCGCGTGGACTCAAAGCCACGATTAGCGAGATTCGCTGCAAGTACAAGAATATCAAACATATAGCAGTGTGGCATGCACTCTTTGGATATTGGGGTGGTATTGCGCCTGAAGGCAAGCTGGCGAAAGAATACAAAACCACTGTTGTTCGAAAAAAGGACGGTGTATCAGGAGGTAAGTTTACCGTGGTCGCCGAAGAAGATGTCAATCGCTTCTACAAGGACTTCTACCAATTTCTAAGCTCTGCCGGCATCGATTCGGTCAAGACAGACGCCCAGTTCTTCCTTGATGAGTTGGATGATGCAACAGACCGTCGAAAATTGATCAAATCATACCAAGATGCTTGGAATATTGCACAGCTGCGTTTCTTCTCCGCAAGGGCTATCTCATGCATGTCGCAATCCCCCCAAATGATTTTCCATTCGCAGCTTCCCTCGAACAAACCACGGATCCTCTTGCGCAACTCGGACGACTTCTTCCCTGAAGTCCCTGCCTCGCACCCCTGGCACATCTTCTGCAACGCACACAATGCTATTTTCAACCAGTACCTGAATATTCTTCCTGATTGGGACATGTTCCAGACTTCGCATGATTATGCATCGTTTCATGCCGCTGGGCGTTGCGTGTCAGGCGGGCCGATATACATCACCGATGTGCCCGGAAAGCATGATATCAAACTCATAGGTCAAATGGCTGGAAATACTCCCCGTGGCAATACGGTCATTCTTCGCACTCATACAGTTGGCAAGAGTACCTCTGCCTATAATTCTTACGATGACCCTGTGCTGCTCAAAGTTGCCACTTACGTTGGGATGGCTCATAGTGGGGTCAGCATCTTGGGCATTTTCAACTGCACGCAACGACATCTTTCTGAACTGATTGGACTTGATTCATTTCCTGGTGCCGAAAAGGGCGAATACATCATCAGAAGTTATACCAGTGGTCAGGTCACTAAACCCTCAAGCTGCGAAAGTAATGATGCTTTCGTGCAGCTAGATCTGCCGACACGAGGATGGGAAATATTATCCGCTTTCCCATTACAACGCTTCAAGCTGAAGCGTAGTCATGGGGTGAAGGGCCCAGATGAGGTGCAAGTAGCCAATCTCGGTGTCCTAGGCAAAATGACTGGTGCTGCTGCTATCGTCAATACAGACAGCTATGTCGACCGGTCTTCAGGTCGATTACGGATCTGGACCTCTCTGAAAGTGCTGGGCATATATGGTAAGTAATCATTGGTGCCAAGCTGATGGAATGAGAGAGGCTGACATCCTTATAGGTCTTTATATCTCAGATCTCAAACAGCGCGACCTGGATGACGACGTTATGGCTTTGATCTTTGGACGGCCCATCGCGAGGCATTGTGTCAGAATCAGCGACAAATGCACGAACGTCCTCGAAATTGATACGATAAGAGCTTGGAAAGAAAGCGACTCACAAGCATCTTGGAGTAATGAAGTGGCTGTAGAAGTGGTTATTAGGTGAACAATAAAAATATCAATGTTCTTTGTGGGTGCATCTTGTCACACTTATTCGTTCCCGAGTCTTCTCTTTTTGCTGTTTCTGGTCCTACTACTCTTTGACGATGGACAGCACTTTACTGAATAAGGCTTACCGCGAAAAAACAGTCTCCTTGAAAGCAGCAAAACCAACCGCACCCGTTAAGAAGCACACCCGGCACGCTCATAGGGATTTGGAAAGTTTACTCTTGTTGACTTAGCCTTGTTTTCAAATTTTAGATTTGGTGGTTTGGTTTCCGACCGAGGGTAGTCAATCGTCCCCCGCACTAATCTGTAGACATCTTATTCTACATTAAGAATACGTGGTTCAGTATAGGTCAGTGGAAAGAATCTTTATAGAGATGTCACGATTGTGATCGTGATCCCATACAAGTCGATACACAATCGTGACCGCGATCGCTGCCCATACTCCCGTTCTCAAACTCCTTTCCAATCCGTGGTACACTCTTGCAGCAAGGTGCAGGTCATATTACGTCCCGGACCTATCCAAGTAGAAACCGAGAGCGTATGCAGACAGCTGGGAAAGCTGGAATGGGTACTGTTCAAAGCCTCATCAATGAGATCATTTGCAGCCCAATGTCAACATGAGTACGTGCTTCAAATCATAGGCAACCACAGGTAGCCACTCTTAAGCGTATCGAGGCAATAGAGGAGCAGCTTCATGGCCCCGAAAGAAGCCTTCTCCCCGCAATTTGAAGCCGTGCAATAAAGATATAGCAATAGATTTAGCAAAGAAGCGTTGGGTCGGCATGAACATAGATACAGGAGAAATCTTCCAGGCGCGTTCTTCCAAAGATCTCATGACAGACCCAAAAATGGCGTGATTGACCGGGGTATCGTCGCGAGTTTAAGGCCTAACTCTAAAAGACAGGAGGCTAGAAATGCGGATTTTCAGGATAGGATCATAGTTCAAAGTAATAGGCGCAGCACAAAGAGAGTTCTGCTTAAGTCAACTACAGTTCAAGACTGGATCGATCCGGTGGAGGATATTTTTGAGCTCAAAGTGCAAATTTCCGTCCCTTTAAAATTTGTCAGATACAAAGACTCCAATTGTTAGAACTCAGAATGATACCACATTTTGTCCCGCCGTTGATTGGTACAAAACCCCTTCTCAACACCAATCATTCGAACAAAAGGTGATGCGAATCTCTTTCCCAGCATTAATTAGTTCAACTGAATTTTCAATATTGATATCAAATTGAAATAAAATTACTAATTCAGAAAGCTCTTGAGAGTACTGAGAAAACTGGTGTACGAGATTGTGAGTATTCAACTATGGGCCCGCATTCGATGACTTGTTTGCAAAATTACGGCCAACAACCCCAGATCGTTTGCCAGCTTTGTTTACAGGACTTTTTCTCGTTCTATCTTGAAACGGAAGGTATAATTGCCCAAGATGGAGCCTAGAGGCTAAATCACGTGCCATCTGTGGTCTTCCGCTTCCACAAGCTGCCGCATAACTTCCAGAGTCAAGGCTGCCCATTTTAAACCCACTGAAGACAAGCAATCAGGGCTATCCGACCATCAATGCAATAGAACAAAGAGACATTTTGATGAGAAGCCTTGTAAAGTGCGAGTAAGCGGAAGGCTTGGTCTTCATTTTAACGTCTACTGAGAGTCTATGACTACATAAGTCGATTTGATGAACTAAGCGGAAGACAAACATGCATCGCGTCGACCAAAGCTTCAGTTTCGCTCTTGGAGCGCCTTTAACTGTGATTATTGCTGTGCGCATCGCTGTGTTTTAAAGTTAAAGTTTCGATTATAGTGTTTACATGATCACCGAGTATGTTGTTGATCGACAGTATCGTCAGTGATCAACACAGGCATCTAATCGACCGTTCTTCTCTCGTATCTGAGTACTTCGTAGTATGCGAGAAGAGCCGCAACTAGGCCACGTGCGACAAGGCGCCGCCGTTTGGCTAACGTTCAACATAATCGGTCTTATTTGCACTCCATTGTTACCTTTGTTGTGCATACGAGCTCACATATCATGGCAAAATGCCATGCCAGTGGCTCTCGAATCATGTGTACGCCAAGCTGTGAATTACAGAGACAGCAAATGAATCTGCGGTGGGCAGCGAGTCACGGCCATTCCTTGCATAAAGTATCGTGAACATGTACTAGGTAAGCGCTTCGACCCTGTAAGAAAAAGCCCAGACCAATTTGTGGCATGGACCGAAGATCTGAGTTCGGCATAGCTCCATATTTCACCTGCTTAAGATAGCGCTGGCGCCATAATTGCATCAGGAACGAGGGGGGCCTTGAGACGAAAACCATGCCACCAACCCGCTATCTGCTGAACAAAATCAGCAGACGTAGTGATCGATCCAATGCGAGCAATCGAGGGCTCACCACTGCAGATATGCGCTGACACAGAAACTCATAATGGCTGAGTGGCAAGTTTACTCACATATAGCGAACGAGATATGTTTGAACGTTGGCTGCTCCTGATGGAACAGTACCCAAAGTCCTCGGTAAGTATTCGGATGCCAACCGAGGCCTCAAGTTACTCTAGCATCTCCACCAACCTAAATTCGAGGCGGGCACTATCCCTGTATGGACGTGGTAGAAATCTCATGCCGCTCATGATGTCTCCTGCAGCAAGCCACAGGCCCGCAGTTCCGCCCTTTAACGCCCATGGCAGTTCTCGAGAGGTCACTCGGAAAACGTATGGTTATCTTCCACAGACAATGACTGGCGGATCCCTATGGGCATTGAAAAGAGTTGAAAAAGCAGGAGACGGTAGATCCATGTTCTGTGCGGCTCTTTCTCTAAACGGATATTTTCACGATGTTCAATGACTGCTACGCCTGTCTGGGCTCAACCTTAGCAGAAGTATCCAACACATGTTACTTGGCAGGCTCCGTTAAGAACTGGCTTTAACCGAAATGACTTCTCGTCCATCGAAAACAACTCAATTACCGGTCAAGCAACTTTGGAAAGGCGCCACGAAAAAATCGTAATGTGAAAGGCATTATCAGGCATGGCGCATCGCCCGCCTGAACAATTCTAGACGCTACGAGATCCCGTCAAGCCATGTCTGGCTAGTCTGATGGACTCTCCACCAATCAGTACTGCCATAGTTTCTGTTCCTGCATCAAGTGTTACCTAGGACTGACTTTATACGGTGGGCCAGGGTGCCTCTGCCGTCCTCAAGTGTAAAGCGGCTTCATGCTAGAGACGGCGTGGTTGAACCCCTAAGGTGACAGGTACCGCAGCTGCCTGGTACTAGTACATAGCAATCTCCTATGTCTTTTTATCTTTGACTTGTCCTGCTTTTGATTGTCGTCCAGTCACTCTTTCGAGGATTTACACCAACAGCGAGCTTTTGCTTGCGTCCCTTCTTTGAGTCTACTCACCACGATCTTTACTGGCCTTTGGCCGTCCCTTCATTACGAGACGAACAGTTAATATTCAAGTAATTCCGTAATCATGCCTTCCACAATCTTCACCATCGCGACTGTCGCTACCGGACTGCTTGCAACGACTGCGTCTGCTAAGGGCAACGTTGCCGTCTACTGGGGTCAGGGTGCTTATCAGAAAGAGCTCAGCGTAGTCTGCAGCGACCCCAGTGTGGACATTGTCAATATTGGTTTTGTCAATGGCTTCCCCAAGAGCCGAAATGAATACCCCAGCACAAACTTCGGTAAGTACGTCGAGATACTGGTGGGTGTGTCATGCTAACAGCTCTAGGAAATGCTTGTGGAGGCGAATATTTTAACAACCCTGACGGTACCAAAAGTGGTCTCTTGAAGAGCTGCGATATCATTACGCGCGGTATCAAGGTTTGCAAGCAGAACAACAAGAAGGTTTTGCTGTCTCTTGGCGGTGGACATCCTCCAGGTGAGCTATTTCGTGGCAATACAGATCACTGTATTAACTGACTCCAATAGACTACTACCTGCCCAGCGTTGATGCGTACAAGTGGTTCGCCGACACATTGTGGGGCTCCTTTGGTCCCGTCGATGCCAGCTATAAAGGTCCACGACCCTTTGGCGATGCTGCAGTTGACGGGTTCGATCTTGACATCGAGTCGACAGTTGGCAATCTTGATGGCAAGTCACCGAACTACAAGTCACAGTTTTACGGTGATTTCGTCAACTACTTAAAGTCCAAGAACGCTGGTATGCTGATCTCTGCTGCTCCTCAATGCATTGTCCCGGATGCGCACCTTGACGACGCTATTTCCAAGGCGCCTTTCGACTACATCTTCACACAATTCTACAACACAGACTCTTGTTCTGCTAAGCTTGGGTACCAGCAGATCAAGCAGGGAACTACCGGGTTCACTTTCGACAAGTGGGTCCAGAGGCTTCATGATATATCTGCGAGCAAGAGCGTCAAGCTTTACATTGGACTTTCTGCAGGCATCAATGGAGCAAAGGCCGATCACTACCTTAACCCCGAGGAAGCGAATGCTTTGATCACCAAGTACCAAGACAGGGATTTCTTCGGTGGTGTCATGCTGTGGGAAGCAACCGTGTCCCAGAACAACACTGTGTACGGCCAGGGATACTCTAACTGGATCAAGTACAGTCTTGATGGTACTTTCAAGGATAAGTACAAACCGGCCACGCCACCCCCTACCTCTACCAAATCCTCTACCAAGTCTACACTAGCCCCCTCCACCAAGAGCACTTCAGTCGCTGTCAGCTCAACCCCTGTGTCTTCCAAGACACCTACAGCTCCATCCAGCTACTCCGCTTCAAGTTCCGTTGCGTCCTCAAGTGTCTACCACAGCTCGTCTTCTGTCGTCATCCCTTCGTCTAGCTACCACGTCTCGACTTCCAGCTCGGTCTACGTCCCCAGCAGCTTCTCAATCGCTCCTTCAGAGACTTCCAACATCGGATACTCTAGCTACTTCTCCACCGCTCTTCCCACCGAGGTTTACAGCACCAGCTCTGCTTCTGTCAGCCCCAGCATTGTCTACCCTGAGGATGTTTCGTCTACGCTTGTCCACTCCAGCTCCCCTGGTGTTTCCAGCTCTACCCCTGCTGCGTCTGAGTCTACTCCCACTGTCTCAGACCACTCTGTGTACCCTGTCTCGAGCAGCACTACCGAGTACGATGTCTCCAGCTCTACCACCCCTGTAGGCGCTTCGTCTACTTCTTGCACTAGCTCGACTGAGCTGTACACTGCGTCTTCAAAGACCCCCGAGGCTTCGTCCACCGCTTCCGACTACTCAGTTGAGTATCCCACTGCATCCACTAAGACTCTTGATGTATCCTCTTCTTCGCACTCTGTTGGATACTCTGCCAGCTCTACTGCACCTGCTGATGCCTCATCTACCCCTTGCACTACTTCCACGGAGGTGTACCCTGCGTCATCCAAGACTCCCGAAGCCTCGCTCTCCACATCTGAGTACATTTTCTACTCGGAGTCCAGCAAGGTCCCCGAGGTCTCCAGCAAGGCTTCTTCCGGCTATCCTGTTGAATACTCCACTGGTTACCCAGCCGTTCCTTCATCTTCCAAGGTCTCTGAGTACCCTGCAGAGTACCCGGCCACTTACCCAGCCGCTTCCACTCAGGTCTCTGCATCTTCAGCTTCTGAGTATGAGGTTTACAGCACTGCCACTCCCACCGTCACAAAGCCCGCCGAGAGCACCACTACTGTCGTCACCACAACTTACCTTGACACCTGCTCCACCGGCCTGACCACCAAGACAACCGTCATTACTAAGACCGTCTGCAATTCTTGCGCAAAGCCTTCGAATAAGCCTGAGGCCGACTACCCCGAGGACTGGACCACCAGCATCTACGTTTCCAAGACCCTCACCGTCACCATCACCAAACCCATCCACCCTGCCACTGACATTCCGGCTTACCCAACTGGGGCCGTGGAGTCGGAGTACCCTGCTACTCCTAAGCCTTCCACTCCTGCTGCCGAATACCCAGCTGACAAGGCTGAGGTTCCTTCCTATCCTGAGGTTCCCGCTGAGAAGCCCTCTGCTCCCGCTCCTGAGTACCCTGCTGCTCCTAAGCCTTCCACTCCTGCTGCCGAATACCCAGTTGACAAAGCTGAGGTTCCTTCTTACCCTGAGGCTCCTTCTTACCCCGAGGTCCCCGCTGAGAAGCCCTCTGCTCCCGCTGCTGAGTACCCTGTCGCCTCCTCCGAGGCCGCTACCTCCAGCAAGCCCGTCGTCCCCTCCTATCCCGAGGATGTGACTGTCACCATCTCGCACTACGCCACTCTTACCAAAGTCGCTACACCTGTTGCGTACACTCACACCCCGTACGCTACACCCGTTGCCCATCAGGGCTACCCTGTTAACAATGGTACTGCCAGTGCTGTCAAGCCAAGTGGCACTGGCGCTGTCAAGCCTACCAGCAGCGGTAAGCCTACTTATCCTACCTCGTACTCTCCTCCTGAGTTCGAGGGTGCAGCTAGTCAGTTGAGCTTTGGGATGACTGGTGTTGTTGTGATTGTTGCTTTCCTTATGTTGTAGATAGCCTCATCTGTCGTATGTAGGGTAGATGTTCAGTAGATGTATGGCAGAACACTTTTCGCTTCTCTTATACCTCATTTTGGCTTGTAAATTACTGTTGTGTGGACAATGATGTTTTGGTAGATGTATGAAAACCTCATGTGAATATGACCCGTTCCATACTCTGTTTCATTACCAGCAAACCACTCTCATGTCTGATGGCCTATCACTCAATCTCCAGATTCGCTGAACCTGAGTGTCTACCGTTATGTTCGGCGTTTTGTACGCCTTGTGCATCTTGCACATCTCGTGGATTTTGAGCACTGACACAGGAGGCGTTGTCTGACATTTGCATGAGCTTACGCTGAGAGGCTAGCCTAAGGATCATGCATGCTGCAGGAGACTTGCCTCTGCGTGGGCTAACGAGTATCATCTCCGCGCTATTTGTGAGCTAACCCGATCTGTACTATGTGTAGAACGACACATCTCGAGATGAGCTGTACTACTGAATAGTGGCATGACAACGCAACGAACGCATATTGACTCGACTGCGAGACCAGGCCCAACACTCGTGGCAGCATTGGACCGCAGCCTCACATTTCGGCCCGTCCCCGCGAATCCAGAGGCAAAAAGCCGTAATGCAGCTTGTGATTGGCAGAAGCTTGCGTAAGGGAACGCGGGTCCATGGCCGAACACAAGCTTCGGGCGATATGTAGCGGCCTCAGACGAGCTGCTGCTATCACTCAATGAACTATCCAACTTGTTTCAATGCTTTTCTTCGAAGGTGCTCAATATTGATGACGGCATGGAGGCGCCAGACTGCCTTGTCCCTTCTGTTCCTGCTTTGGCCGCCTCGCTTGTATGACATGGGTTAGTAGATGCTGCATGATGAACTGGCACTCCACGAGCAACCGTCACTTCGCCAGGTTGTCGTTAAATACCAGATGCCACTCGAAGTGCCCATGACGATGCCTTGATCCGGCCCAGCTCGATGCAAGCCTGCTGCACGTCTTTGGCGCATTACCTGGCGAGTGTCCTTTCCACGGCATTGGATTTGAATTCGAAACCATTTCAACGGTCGTGCGACTGCAATGCATACTGCTCGAGTACGCATATTCTAAGCGCAAGCGCAGACGCTCAGTTATCCCTTTTCTCATCTCTGGCCACCTATTCCAGGAGTTGTATATCGATTGAGGCTGCGCAGCCGTGCACCAGGGCTGGAAGCGCGCTCAATAGTCAGCGGTGACGTTGTTCAAGCAGGACGACAGCATTGGCACTCTTTGGCGCACTTCCAGCGCATAAAAGTATTCTCCAATTGTACTTGGAGACGCGTACTGGGGGTCGGGGGCATTAAGTGTCGGTGAGTGATGCGCTGTAAGTGAAGCTTTGAGGTCTACCAGCCACCCTCATCAGCCCCCTCTATTTCCCTACACCAACCACCCCATACAGTCGCACCAGGCTCGACAAACAGCAATGGCTCCACTACAGAGCTCTCCACTTCACATCTCACTAATACGTCGCATCCCAGCCATTGCGACAATCATTGTTTATCCCGCTATAAGCAGAGCGATCAGTGCTGCTCTAATCTCTACTACGTCAACCGCCGGGGACTCACCTCGACCCGGCGGGTGTAATTGCGCCTGCGAGTCAAGTGCTGCTATCTAAGCAGGCTTTTGAGACCATTGCATCACACTCATCAGCTTCACGTTGACGTCTGCCAGCCCTCCAAAGCTCGCCAACCTGCTGCCTTACCACGAACCACAGCATAACGAGACCACGACACACTACGACCGCGACGAAATCTATCAAAAATCTTTACAGCTACGCCAGCAGCAGGCAGACGACTACTACCGCGCCCAACACAATCACTCGCGCGTCTCGAGCTCTTCTGGAAGCGCCGCACATAGTTTGCGCCGCACGCCAAACTTTGAACAGCATCAACGCGCCAGATCTGTCGATCCGGGCCAGCAGCAGCAGCGTCTCGTACGTTTCTCTGACGGCTCTCGACCGACTCCTCGCCCTCGTGCCGCGTCTCAGCCACACGATCCTTCTCTCTTCGAGCCTCACCCAGCTCTACGCATCTCGCGGCGCACAGCATCTGCTATTCGCTTCGTGCTAGAAGAGGCAATCCGCATCCCGTACGCCTTCACGCCAGACACAGTAGAAGAGAACGCGACTATGTCAGACCTTATGGCTAGTCGTCCTGCCAATGGCGGTGCGCGCACCACTGGTGGTCCAACCCCTGTTACACAGGCCGACCGATCAAACATACGGACGCCGCAAATGATCATGAACGAGAGAAGGCAACGAGAGGCAGCGCGAAGACAGCAAACCGAAGCGGAAGAGCAACGAAAGGTCGACGAAGAACGCAGGAGAAGCGCCGAGCGAAGAGCGCAAGCTGTTGCTGGCGTAGCTGGCGTAGCTGGCACAAACCCCCTTACTGAGCCTGGGCAACAAAGACAACCCCAGCACGCTCCTTCACGATCGGGCGACCAACATGTCCGATACCCATCTACTGGCGCCCCTCGCCCGCCAGACGGCATGCTGCCAGCGTCAAGCCGGCCACAGGACGGCATGTCAGGCGCGCAGCAGTCGCGCTCTAGAGCGAATTCGCAAGCACAACAACAACCTCGTCCTACGCCTAGTGCGCCTGCATCTACTGGAGAAAGACGGCAACCTTCTGGCGACCGTACGCACGCACGACGTCCATCAGGCGCTGCTGGATCTGCGCAAGCTGGGTCGTCGACAGCAGCACCTCCAGCAGACGCTCCACAAACCCAACCTCGCGATTCTGCAACATCGACTTTCCCCCATGCATTCGAACGCTGGGAAACACTATCTTCTCACTGGGAAGGCCTGACATCCTACTGGATACGACGGTTGGAGCAGAACACTGATGAAGTTCGAAGGGAGCCACTAGCACAGCAAATGTCGCGCCAAATCACGGATTTATCAGCGGCTGGAGCCAACCTTTTCCATGCTGTTGTTGAACTTCAACGTCTCCGCGCATCATCGGAACGCAAGTTTCAAAGGTGGTTTTACGAGCACCGTCAAGAACAGGAAAAGGCTCGAGAGCGTGAAGCATCCTTCGAGGCGACTCTTAACGGAGAACGCGAAGCCAGGCTGGCGGCTGAAGCCAACATGGAGCGAATGGCTACGGAGAAGAAGAATGCTGAGCGTGCAGTGACCGAGATGAAGCGTGAATTACAGATCTCGAAAGAAGAGGCACGACGAGCATGGGAAGAGTTGGGAAGACGCGAGCAAGAGGAACGCGACCGCACCTTGTCATTGCGTGAAGGCCAACCTACATTGGTTGGTGGAGTGCAGGTGGTACCTATGGCGCAAGGCATGGGTGGCCCAGGCAGGTCTCGCGGCGATGATGCATACGCTGGAGCACAAAGCAGCGGTGGTATCGAGCAGCATTACTCGTACGAGGAGGCACAATCACCCACAGACACCGATCCATTCATTGAGCAACGTCGCGGTCGCCGTGAGCAAGACATCACAAATCTCTCCCAGGGCTCATACATTCCATCAGGTGCTGCATCAGCTTCTCAACCAATCAGCTCCAGCCAGGCGACATCCCATTCTCTAGCATCTGCGCCCCTCGCCCAGTATCCCATGCCATCGCAGCACAGTCAGCAAGCCCCCGTGCAGCCTGCAACCTCGCATCCGGAAGCCTTTTACCAACAGCCCGAGTCATACTTGCACGAGAGCCGCCCCGCCAACAGCATGGCCGACGACTCTCAGTCCTATGTCACATCCCATGCAGACGAAACGTCCGAAGGCGATGAAGAGTACGTTATCGACAGCCGTGGAAACTACATCCTCGATAATGCTGGTCACCGCGTACCCTTCCGCTCTCTCCAATCACCCATTTCCGACGAATTTGATGTGGGCGAAGACCGACGTAGAGAGTTGGAACATCTGCAGCGCTACGGCTCTGCTGCTAATCCTCCCAGCCAGTACGCGACGACTGGTGCCGAACAAGGTAGTCCACACGGTCAAGGCTATGTGACAGCCGGACGACCTGTACCTGACTATAGTGGTGATGGGTATGGCGATGAGTGGATTGGCATGAGACACCACCATCCGACAAGACTAAGTGATGTGCCTGAGGAAGACGAGAGGAGCAGGGCGAGTCCGACAAGCAGGGCGAGCGTGACTAGTCGAGGAAGGTTGTTTTAGTTGCCTTTCAGCACCAATATTTTGCTCTGAGCCACGCCATGTGCATGGACACCTCACCTGGGTACTTTGAGGCGATCACAAATCGTACTGCGAACATACTTCACCGACATACTTAATCTGCGACAGTATCTAATACCTGCTATTTGCGATTTGCTTTACCAATACCCTTCTCCGGTGTTCTTTCGAGCATCTACATACATTTTCTGTTTGTCATTAGGGCATGAAGAACCCCTTGTATTAATACTGGGACTGGCCGGTCTACTTGCGGACTCTGCGCAGTGCCTATGCGGCAGTCTTTTGAGAAAGCGAGATGTGGAAGAGTAATTTGAAACAATAGCAGTGAAGAATGCTAAAATGACTACATGCAACTTGACAGCCGTACACACGTACATCGGCTCCAGGGAACCAACCCACAACATCTCTTGTACTTTCATTGAAGACCGCCCCTAGAAACATCAAATTCTTACTAGATGAGTTGATCATCTCGTCTAATATAGTCTTAGACTCCCATAGACGTTAAATGAAATCAATCAATCAATCAACTTGACAGCCGGGCGACAACTCTAGTATTGGTGATTATCGCCCTTGGAATGGGTTCCAATATGTAGATTACAGCTCGCTCGTGAATAAGCTCTTGTTTATCAGGGAAGTTCTGTGTTATAGTTTGATGAATCTCTCCCGAATCAGGAAATATTGCAAAAACGTTGGCTGTGGTGCAGCGTGGCTTGCCTTGAGCCCATCCACGAATCATGTCCACCCACACTTCAAAGAAAAAACTCCGATGTACGGGGCTGCTTTTGGGAACCATGGCGTACTAGTTGTCTGTGAAAGTATAACGGGGCCTTCACGATGAGCGGATCGACAGTGAGCAGCTTGCCTAGTGTTGCCAGATACCGTGGCATAGGCTGATTGGTGGTGTTATCCCAACCGTCCAAGTGCACCAGCCTACAATGCCTTTGAAGATGCCAAGAACTCTAAACTGTGCAAGTGCAAAGCTAGTAGGAAAGGTATTAACATCGTAAACACAGATTGATCAGCTGGCCTCAAACTGTCCCTCTTAGAGACTTGTTGACGGCATTCTAGGGGATAAATGACAATAAACCAGAAAAGGGCAGGATCAGTGGATTGGCCTGGAGTCAGGGAATATCAACATCTCCCTGCTTGTTGCAATACCCTACAGCAAGAATGGAGCAAATGACCCGAGAGAATACAGAAATGTAGAGAAAGGTAAGTCTTATGGTATCGTTTCTTCAACATCTTGGTTACTAGTGTTTTAGTTTTCAAGCTCGTCATGCAGAGAGATGCAAAGTTTTTGTGGCAGCGGGGGTTTTAACACTTGAGGCATGCCGATTTTTCCCAGAGGGTTGCAAATGGCGGTCAGATCTGTAGCAGAGGATATTTTGGGAGGCGGTCAGGTCTGAAGTAGAGGATAATTAAGAGCCGCGACTGGCGATAACGATATCAGTTGACATTTGTAGACAAATCCTCCAGGGTCCAGCGTTGTCAGAATGGAGCATAGTAGTGCCGCTCTTTACTCGTTGCGGGCTTCGTGCGGCTCTCCCGTGATCACAAGCATCGCTTCAGTGTGCCCGTCGACGTCATATGTGCAATTGTTCTTTGGGAGCGGTCTGCCACACACGCACACCTCACGCTTATACTGGCTTCTGTTCAGGACTCCAAGATACGGCTACTCCACAATCTATCACCTGCCCATCGTGCACCTGCAACATGGTGGAGCTAGATCTGAGTAAATGTGTGGCGGTTCCATGGGGTAGCAGCAAGACATGGCGTAATCTGTCTGCCGTTGATCTGCGTTGTTCCTTAACATCTCTTCCTTAGCCGACTTTGGTTCGGTCTCTCTTTACTTTCCAGGTGTCTGTAATATTTTCACTGCACCATGGGCATACTGCGAGCCTGGCAGAAGCAGCCTGCATCTGCAGAAGATAGCGGTGATGCACAGACATCCTCACCTCCGAACGAGAAGAGCTCAAACAGGGCGAAGAGGTGGAATCTTGGGATTCTGAGTGATCCTCTTACTGATGAAGTACCTGGTAAGATGTGCATGTCAATATGATAGCAGTAAGTTGACTAACACATTTCAGGATCTATCATTCTACTCTCAAAGGCACACAACCGCAATGAGCCACTCGGTCTACAACATGCGCGCGCAAGAACATCTTCGTCTTCTCTTCCTTCGGCGTACGGCCCTTCACGAAGCGCGTCTCGTGGGTCTCGTCAATCCTCACGATCACGGCAACCTGAGAAGAAGCGCACGAAGGATGGAAAGTTCATATTAGAGCCGCAGCCAGAAGATTCGGCAAACGACCCGCTCAATTGGAAGCAACTGCGGCGGGATGCTGCGTTGATATCGCTTGGGTTTTACTGCATGCTTGGTGGAGGCATGACACCTGTGTTAGCTGCAGGGTTTAACGACGTTGCAGAGACGTATGGTGTTGGTCTTTCGCAGGTGGCTCTGACGACTGGCCTGTATATGCTAGGCCTGGGCCTCGGCAGTGTGCTTGCATCACCCACTGCCATCCTGTGGGGGAAAAGACCAGTGTATTTGGTTGCTATTATTCTGTTTATTTTGTCCTCGATATGGTGTGCCCTCTCACCAAACTACGCATCGCTGGTCATTGCAAGGATTGTTCAAGGTTTCGCAGTCTCTCCAGTCGAGTGCCTTCCGAGCGCTACCATCGCTGAAATTTTCTTCCTCCACGAACGAGCGTATCGTCTAGGCGTATACACGCTCTTGTTATTAGGCGGAAAGAACTTGATACCGCTGGTCAGCGCCGCAATCGTGCAGTCGTTGGGGTGGAGATGGGTATTCTGGATTGTGGCAATCGTTGTTGGTTTCTCATTCTTTCTCATCTTTTTCTTTGTGCCCGAAACCTTTTGGGATCGCACACCAAGGGCGAGGGGCCGAAGCCATGCGCGCAGCCGCAGTCATAGCCCAAGGAGACTCAAGCATTTTCATCTACCCACAAGACACAACAAGAAGTCGACAGATGAGCTGGCAGGTCCGGCAGCCACCCCCGCGATGTCTACTTCGCTTGCCACGACACCTTTGGAACACCCCAAAAAAGCGTACAAGGCTGCTCATGTTGGCTTCGTAGATGATTTGGAGCACGCTACACCTAGTCAGCAAGCAGTTGTACCATCCACGCCGCGATCTCCTATCGGTGTCCACTCTTCGCCTCCGGGAACACCACAACACGATTACTTCTCACATTCGCAAGGGACCGAGACCCCGGACACTGAGAAGCAAGACCAAGCCTCTGGAAGCCGAAGTATCTCGTCTTCGCAACCTGGAAGACCGCTGGACGCCGATCAGCTCTCAGAGCAGTTTTCTATACACTACACGGACTATTATCGTACAGCCCCCGCAAAGTCGTACCGCCAGTCACTGAAGCCCTGGAACGGCCGTCTTGCTAAAGACAAGTGGCTCAAGGTTATGGCCAGGCCATTCATCCTCTTTGCATATCCGGCTGTTCTCTGGTCTTCCCTGGTCTATGCGCTCGCTGTTGGTTGGCTGATTGTCTTATCAGAGTCAGTTGCACACGTCTACCAAAACCATGATTCGTACAACTTCACTGCGCTTCAAGTTGGCCTCGTATACATCTCGCCCTTCGTAGGAGGTGTACTGGGAACAGCAGTTGCAGGGAAGGTATCAGACCTCATCGTGAGGTTTATGGCACGTCGAAACGATGGCGTATATGAACCCGAGTTTCGTCTAGTCATGGCTGTGCCAATCGCAATCAGCACAGTTATCGGCCTCATGGGCTTTGGGTGGAGCGCTGAAGAGAAAGATAACTGGATTGTACCTACAGTATTTTTCGGGGTCATCAGCTTCGGATGCTGCCTTGCTTCTACGACTGCAATCACTTTCGTTGTTGATTCTTACCGCGTGTACGCAGGTGAAGCACTGGTAACGCTGAACTTTTGCAAGAGTAAGTCTTCGCCTTCCAAATGCTGGTCATTGGTCTTGTCACGGTCTCAGATGACGATGTTAATGATATGCAGATGTTCTCCACGGCTTCATTTTCTCACTGTTCTTCCCGCACTGGCTTGAGGCCAAAGGCCCTAAGAGCACTTTCCTAGCAGTCGGTGGCATCCAACTTGCATGTATGTTCTTTTCGATTCCTATGTATATCTTTGGCAAGCGAGCACGCATGTGGACTGTCAGAAAGAACTTGATGGAAAAGTTCTGAATCTACGATGCTCGGCGGAAGTACCGACGTGTGGCTCCGACACGACGTTGCGACCCTGAGCTTGGCATTACTCATGGCGTTCTTTTGGGTGCGCACGGCATTTCTCCCCCAGATTTTACCCCAGAGTCTCCACGCAGCAAGAAGAGCATATCCGGTATATATCCTGGCCTTCACGATGCTTGTCTCCATCGTTTTCGCGGGGTGGACACGAGCCTCTCGCTTACTGGTATAGAGGATAGATTTCTATGTCGTAATACAAACTCTTGTGGGATACCTTGTGGGGCTTCACTTGGTTTTCGGTTGTGCCTTCAGCCGACTTGCATGCCTATCGTAACGTAGGGCCAAACGAAGCTTGCTGATCTGCCGAACTATGATGCGGAAGCAGCAGAGCCGCCTCGACAGCTGATGCTCGTATCGTAAGTTATCGCCAACTTGTGTCAGCTGAACAAGGACACCTTCACCGTCCCTTACCGCTGCCCTCGTGAACCGTATCTTCAACGGCTCTACTATTGCTACTACGCCAGACTTGTCTTGATAGATAGCCCAAGAGATAAGTCTGGAAGCCCTGCACAGATGCCTTACGACGTCGGAGCCGCACATCTGCAGATGTAGGGTTATCATGGTTTGTGATACCGTGAAGCGCCATGATGCACCTAGTGGGTCTTATTGCCTCGATACGGTAACCAGATCCACCCTCAAACCACATACCCCACATTCACTCGGGCCAGGGATATCAAGCTGCGTTGATCTAACATTCGCCCCATACAACGAGATAACACCACGAAAAACATCTTTCTGATGCGACGCCTGATACTGATTCCAATCAATGGCAATTGCTTATCCAAACCATGTCCTGTTTTCCGCGTGAACGGGCGTCCTCCCATAGATAGGTTTACAGTCAAGAAATTTTCGTATCCGACAGTACGGCTGGCCAATCAGCCTCACGTTGATGCACCTACGACGCAAGACCTTGACAAGTGCACTTGCAAGAGACCGAAGTTCGGGGGATCTAGGCTGAGTTGCCTCTATTCCCAGCCAGACGACGTGTTTTTATCAGCTGCTCTATCTTTGGCCCTTGTCACCTTGATACGCAACGGTTCCTATCGGGTGTGTCATCACTGCACTTTCACTCGCATTAATTGGCGAGGCCCGCCCCTCTTGCATCTTTATTCCATCCTGGGGTATCACACCACCATCTCTCGACTTCGCCCATCTTGTCACTCTACCCGCTCACAGACATGCCTGCATTGACTCAGGAGAAGACGCCTGCACAAGACCTCAAGATCAAAAAGACTAAATCTAGGAATGGCTGTGGTCGCTGCAAGCTGAAGCGAGTAAATACCCCACTCTCCCAGTAGGATGAACATGGCTGACTGTGCACCAGCTCAAATGCGACGAAACCGCTGGATCCTGTCTGCAGTGCAAGAAGAGAAATGTGCCTTGTCCTGGGTACGAGAAGACCCTGAAGTGGTCCACCAAGTATGAGGTCTTCCAGTCTACACAGTTCACCCCATCATCTCCACCCAAGTCAAGATCGGCAACAGCCGGTGTCCGCAAGAGTCCAAAGGCCGCGGGATCTTCTCTGCCCAAGAATGTTGCCAGTGGCATCGAGGCCCTTGCTGCTGTGCTTCCTACCAGCAGAAAGAGCTCAGAAGCCGAGAAGACAGTAAATAACGATCAGATAACACCATCACTAGCCTCACCACCGTCCATGGAGGAGTCTGTCACCACTCAGGAGTCTTCTGCTGAAGATGAGGACTCTCCCCGGGATCTTGAGCCGTTTCCTATGGATGACATCCACGTCTTGGATCCTGCCGTGCTTGATGGTTTTGCTGATGCAATCCCACTTCCCCACGAAGGGTTCCGCTTCGATGCGTTCGATGGCCCTGCTGTTATCGATGGCTTTGGCTCTTTTGGCGGTATTAACTTTGATGCCGATGCCGTTGCCTTCAAGCACAACCAGCCGTCGTCAGAACCCTCTGTCTTGAACACCCGCGAGTCCAGCCGGGAGGCCAGCCCTCCACGGCTCTCTCGTTCGTTGCTTCTAGGCTACTACAGACTCCCAAGTCCTACACCAAATCCCTCGTCTCCAGATGAGCAGGAGTCACTTCTTATTCAACATTACTTCAAAGATGTTTGCGCTGTTTTCTCTTCGTTTGATTCTCATCTCAATCCCTTTAGGACTACAATTGGCAAGATCTACCAGGACTCGCCTTCAATCAGTTATGCTATCCAGTCTATGTCCGCAGCTCATCTTGCCAACACCTTCCCTCACATGGCAGCGATTGGCCATGATCTTCAGCGCAAGGCTGTTGCAGCACTTCAGGAAGAGTTGCCCTCGGCACAGGCAGGCCAGATTAGTTGTACAAGGACATTCCTCAGCATCATGATGCTTGGCCTCACTACCTCATGGCATGACAGCAATGCTCTCGGGACAGAGTTCCTGGCCACTGCTCGAGGCCTCATCTTACCAAAGCTGATGGATAGATCCCAAGAAGCCGAGGTGCAGCGCGAGGCACAATTCTTTGAAGAGTCTCTCATCTACTGGGAGATGGTTATGGGCTTTGTCACAGAAGATGCTATGAGCTTTTCAAGACCGGCGGGTATGCGCCCTCGGATAGTACCCAACAAGAAGGGCATACCTGTAGGCCGTAGGTCAGATGGGAAAATTGTGCCCCATCCGTGGACCGGTGTTGCTCCGATGATCCAGGCTCTGTTCGCTGAGGTCGGCCGCCTTGTTCGTAGTGAGAGATCGTTGAACAGAGACTCGGTCATGGACCTCATCCGCCGTCAAGAGAACCTGTTCAATGCAACTTCTCTGGAGGAAGACCTCCTAGCAGTAGACTATCCGTCGATCGATGAGATCGCAGACACCGGCGACGATCGCACTCCAAAGGAGCATTTCACTGTCCTTGCCGAAGCGTACCGCTGTGCTGGCTTGCTCGAGCTTTATCGCGTTTTCCCCTCTATCCTGCGCAAGCGCTTGGGTACCAACAAGCTTCCCGTGTCTGACAACGTCGACTTCCAATTCCCGATGCCTCGCTTTGAGACTCCGTATGAGGACGCCGACATGAAGCTATGGCTCAACTCTCTCGCTATGCACATCCTGCAAATGATTGAGTCTTTGCCGGCATCTTCAGGCACATTCTGCATCCAGCAATTGGTTCTCACCGTAGCTGCTTGCGAGCTCAAGTTTGTCTCGTCGGTCGATTTCTTCGACGTCCATGCCAATGACTCAAAGGTGCTCCAGGCGAGAGAGCGCGTCGTACGACGTCTCGAAGTATATGCCCACCGTCTGCCTGGCAAGCCACTTCGTCAACTGATCACACTGATCAAGGAAACCTGGCGGCAGTCGGATGAAGGCAACGATGCTTTCTGGATTGACATCATGAATGAGAAGGGATGGCACACCATCATGTAAATGATGCGTTGTTACCTTTCTCTATCCACGTCTACATGCGTCCACGAACCTTTTATACTTTGCATAGCGTCTTCCACCAAAGCCTCCTCGAGGCTTCAACTTCTTCTGTCGTCAACACAATACGGCATCCTGTTTCAGTCACTCCTGTACTTCAGCGTTCTTCCGGCTCACGGCGTTACATGTTTTATGCCTCTTTTTCGAACCTGTCTCGGCTTCATCGAAGACTGGCCTTCTGGTCTCGACCGATCCGACTGACCATGTCCATACATCTGGTTCCACACGAACCTCTAATCACGACTTTCATCTAGAATGTTCGACCCTACATCACCGGTGATGTGACTGTGGTGATCGACCACTGCGACAACATACTCGAACCCCTGCGACTACGCGTCTGCTGGATTCTCACGCCTTGCCCTGCAGCGAAACCCTTCTGCAACCTCCATACCTTCCGGAGCCCATCTGCGATGAGTCCCATTGCGATCTACAACTATATACCCCTGCGATATACCCTTGCGATACTTACGATACCCCGCTGCGACTTCAGCCCCTGGATATTGATGAGCGACACAGATACCCATAGCGACATCTGGATTTTCTAAGCGCGTTGCCCATGTCTGTTTACATTTCCTTCGTGCAGGTAAGGCAGGTCATACTTGTGCTGTTGACATCACCGGAGCCACGCGACTACCCTCCGCCGGTCTTCATCCCTTGCACCTGCGCACGCAGCCAATCTGATGCATTACCTTAATCTTCAAGCGCGCAGCGCAACTATTTTATATTGACTGTATATGTAGATGTTCTGCTTTACGATACCCCACAAGCGTTTTGTTGGTATTTTTTATTTTATTTGCACGACGCTCTCCATCCATTCTGGGCTGTCAGTTCACACCATTGATGGAGAAATAGGACAGACATTACCGGTCGGGGATAAAACCTCCCTCGAGATCTCAGAACGGATGAAACCTTTTGAGATGATATCTGAACATGTATCATACTTCATTTGGGTATATGGGCTGTATATACTGCCTTACTCTATCGCTGAAAATGCGTGCCCAGGCATTACATACAAACAAACGCGCCACATGTGAGTAACATCACATCACCGGCCTATTCGCCTCATCATCATCGTCACTGTCATACGCAATGAATTCTCTTTTGCCGCTTGACCCTTTCACAACAAAGTACCGAGTTGCCTCGTACGCTCTGGTTTTCTTCTCTGCGCCGGGGCTGAAGATCTCGCTTTTCTCATTTGAAACCTGGACGGGGACTGCGAGCAGCAGGCGCTCGCCGCCGGGAAGCCGCAGCGCCTTCTCAGATGAATTCAAGTCCTCTCTGGGATCTGCACATGAGCCACAGAACCACCGCAAGCCCAGATGAATGCCCTCAACCACGCATGCTAGAATCGTGACTGCGACAATGATCTGCAACGTCCAGAGCGTGAGGCATGAGTCATTGTACGTTGAGTGTATCTCGGGCTCTGAGTAGCATACTATCTTCTCGTCTGCGTGTGATGTTGGACGTGCCTCGCTGCTCATCAGGACCTCAGTAGGCAGGGGTTTTTGCTCCTCCACGTTGTCGCTGGGATAAGGTGACTGTGAGGAGATCTTGTTGCGCACATAAGACTCGTAAAGGTCAGGTTTTGCGTGGCGGAAGTTGTCTAGTTCAGGGCCAAGGCTGGAGCATTTGTCGAGGGTCTGTTGGTGGTACGGGGATGCGCTGGGTGTTGGGTCTGTTGCTTTCCAATTCGCAGGCGTCCAGTGAGCAGCTGAAGGTGTTTCGAGAGGGTTGAAAACATCGGGGACAAGGATGCAGCGACAAGGAGTGCGCGTCTGTGTCCGTGTAGGAGCAGCGAGTGATGTTGTGGAGAGGAGGAAAGCCGTGAGGAGTGTTGTGGTGCGCATAGTGATTATGACGGGGGCTGTCGACTCTGGACTTGGACTGCACAAGATGTCAACTACGAGTACTTGTAGAGTGGAGCTGGATGTACCGACTTGAATCCCTTGTGTGCTTCTTCCAATTTAACGCTGAGCCCCAATTGCTTGCTTGAACTGATGAAAACCGAGCACCAGGGTACGTCCAGATTTGACAGGGTACAAAGTTCGATAACCACTGCAAGCTGCTAAGGAGCTGATCCAACGCCTTGGTATGATGCTATTGGTATGTCGATCCAAGGATGCTCAATCGTGATGCTTCGTGCCTGACGTCTACAGTGATGTCGTGGTAAATGACGAGCAGTGGCAGCAGCCAAACACGAACGGCGCCCACTCCGTACATGTATTCAACCAGTCGCTCATGAGCCCAGTCCCAGTCGAACCTTCCCACCTTGGTGTGACATTGCACTAATACCGCACTCACCTTCGTCTCAGCTGTGCCCGCGGGCGGCCGGCTCTAGATACCCTGTCCAGGCCCTGTCGCTGTCTGGTAGATCCCGTCTGAGCGCAATGGGTGAGCATATTATTAGTTCGCTAAGACCGTAACGGCAGTTTTACAGCTTCGGCTCTGCAAATGTGGTGCTAGAAACGTGTAGTGAGGGGTCCGTGCACGAGGGCTAGATGCAAAGGCTCGCAGTGCACAGTGCTCGGCAGGCGCAGCCGCAATGCTGCTTACCTGCAAATGCATTGATTTCGGTACCCCCGCAGATTCAACTCAATTTTGCTGCTACTTCGCAACCCGCGGGCGTGAGCGCGTGATCGGGGGCGCGCTGATTTCAATATCACATTGCTCCCTGGGTCATTTATGGAAGCCATGGTGCCGCGTCCCGGAGGCCATGTCTCTCCAGATTCGTCAAACACAACCCAGCCAGGTCGGTCTGCAATGGCGAGCTAGAGCAGCTGGAAGCATCGAGCATGTCGAAAATCATTCCCGCGTCTTGCAGAGATATACTCGGGCGTACTCTTTGCAGCTTCACTAGTGCAAGAAAGTTGCAGCTGCGGCTTGACCAGCTGGTCTATTAATATTGGCCTCCTCCATCCATCCCGTTGCTAGCTCTGGTATCTCATTTCGCGGTACGAGACTGCCCTGTCCACGTGGGACACCAGTGTAGAAAGGTTGCTCTGCATGCCACATCGATACAGCACGCATGCAAACTTGCGCAAAGCCCCAGTTCATCTCTACAGCATCTGTCTTGCTATCCGGTTGAGGAGGAATAAAACAGGAGAGCAAAATCTGACGTGTTTCGCAACACGAGGCACAAGAAGTTTGTGGGCTGTGGACACGGCGGCGCTGGCACTGCCAAAGGTATGGTCTTGCACGGAGAAGCTGTATTGACTGCGGAGCGCAAAACTGTATGTGTCTGGCGAGATTGTCAGGAGACACTTAACAGCTGTTACGAAACGATCAAGGACCAAGCTTTGTGTTTAGAGCTTGGTAGCTGATGGAATCGATAGCCTTGAAACAAGCGTCAGTTTGACTGTGGAGCTAGAGTCTTGACATCGACAGTGTACAGACCCAGTGTAAAGTCTGGCGTCACCACGGTGCAGTGCGGTACGGTTCGCGACGAGAGATGGGCGCCGTTGATCAGGCCTGAGATGAAGATAGTTGCTACAGGAGCTCTTTAGAATCTAAGTCTTTATGCGTCCCACAATTAACACCCTGGGTTTCGTTAACGGACAGAACTGTCAACCCACAGTAAGATACTACACTAGTACAGACTCTTCGTTCATGACGACGCTGGCAACACATGTCCCTTCGTGCACTCTGCAGAGAGATGCTACCTATTTGTCCAACTCACACCAGTCTACAGTGACGTTGTGCAGTGTCAGCACCAACGCTGCCAATCCGCCACCGTTCACCGACCTTGGAAGCATGCGGCTCTAGGACTGCGAGATGGGCTGCACAACAGGGTCATCACCGTTCTGGCCACAGAGTAACAACAAGAGCCTCCGGACGTAGCATGCACAAAAGAAGAAAACAATCGTGATAGTAACGATGAAGAAGAAAGAGGAGGAGGAGGGGACGGCAAAGGTGGGGTATGGGGTGCGCTTCGTCGCACCCTACAGCAGCTATTGCTCAGCCTTCTTGGTCTTCAAGGCGATAGATCACGTCTTTTCGCGAAGCTCTCGCGATTGTTTTGTTACTTCTCAAAGTGGAAGTACCTCAAAGTTGCACAAACGACAAAAACGAGCAGTCAGCCTTGGGTGTATGCGCCTTCGGACCCCCAGAGTGAACACCGGCGACTTCCACGGCTTCCACGACTTCCTGGGCTTCCACGACTTCCTGGAGGGATTTCCAATCATCGTCACTATTATCCGGGTATCTTCGTCCGCTTGGTCGCGCCATCCCTCTGCTTACGGACCCTGAGAATTACAGAATCTTTCTAGGTAATCACGCTTTTGAAACCATTAGGGCTTACCTTGACTCACCATGACTATCCACCAATGGCAAAGAAGAAAAGAAAACAGATACGCGGTTTCGTCCGTTTGGAATCATCGCTGAAATGCGTCGCCCTCACATTGGCAGGCCACTATCTCCCACTGTCAGCTTAACGTGAAGGTACAATGACTAATCTAGGCAAGCCGTGTCCTGCCCTATGGTACTCGAGCATACACACAACGCCGACATCATAAGCATCATCACCAGCATGTCTTCGGAAACTACGGAATTACCGCCATGAAACCAAAAAAAAAAGTCCGACATTCGCCAGTATGTTGCACGGCGTTGAGATGGACTTAAGGCGGGTGCGTGAAGATATAAGTCCTTTGTGAGTGCAGAGGCGCCAGCAAGGCAGCTACCATCAACTGTCAGCTTCTCTCTACCCTCCTGGCATTCCTGGATACCCTCTCGAGGTGGTGTCCTGCAAGTTTCATTTCCAAAGCTCTCGTTTCACCGACCTACGCCTTCGTCTTCCTCCACAATGACTTACCTTTTCCGGCATTCAAGTATGGGCACGGCCCTCCATTACATTCGCCATCGCAACTTCGACTTCTCGCGCACCAAAGCCGAAGCGATATCACCCTCCTCCTCTACTGATGATGTCCCCGACGCGATCTCCACTGACAGTGTTATTGGCGCCGAACTTAAACTCGAGCAGAGCGCAACACTCGTTGGCTGGGAAAGCCCAAATGACCCCAGCAATCCTCAGAACTGGCCTATGCGAGATAAAGTTCTCACGACTGCTCTCATCGGCCTATACACATTCGCTGTATACGTGGGCTCATCCATCTATACGCCTTCGCAAGAGGCTGTGCAGCAAGTGTTCCACGTCTCTCACATCGAAGGCTCATTGGGCCTTGCTCTGTATGTACTAGGGTACGGTATAGGATGCCTGCTCTTTTCACCCATTTCAGAGATCCCGGCAATTGGAAGAAATCCGCCGTACGCGATATCTGGTTTTTTCTTTGTTATACTGTGCATACCCACTGCACTCGTAGAGAACTATGCCGGCTTGATGGTGCTGCGATTCCTGCTTGGGTTCATGGCATCACCTTGCCTGGCTACAGCAGGAGCGTCGCTTGCCGACATTTGGACAATGGCCCAGTTTCCATTTGCTGTAGCTTTGTGGGCAGCAACAGCAACCATGGGGTAAGTGTACATCATGCCTTGCGAGAAGTTCCACTAACCATGCGTAGACCTGCCCTTGGCCCAACACTGTCTGCCTACGCTGTCCGTGATCTCGGCTGGAGATTCTCGTCCTGGGAGCTAATGATCATTGCTGGACCGGTCTACGTCCTGATGCTGTGCATGCTGCCCGAGTCTTCGGCTCCTACAATCCTCTACTATAAGGCGAAGCGCCTTCGTGAAGAGACTGGCAACCAGAACCTTATGTCAGATGCAGAGAAGAAGCAAAAGAACTTGAAGGCCTCCAGCTTGTTATTTGACGCACTTATCAAACCTTGGGAAATCAACTTGCTTGATCCAGCAATACTTTTCACGACCATCTAGTATGTCAGGATTTTGCTGCACCTCGATGTGATGTCTGCTGACAGCTTCCGCAGCATGGGATTATGTTACGGGACCTACTACTCCTTCTTCGAATCCTTGCCTCTCGTATATCCGGTCATGTACGGCTTCTCCGCAGAGAGCACCGGTCTTGTATTCCTCGTTGTTGCACCAGCTGGTTTACTTGCATTCCTAGTCCACTGCATCTACCTCAAGTACCGCGTGTTCCCCCGTCTCATGAATGGTACTTTCGGTGAGCTTGAGAATCATCTCCTGCCAGGCCTGTTCGCCAGTCCTATAATTTGCGTTGGTCTCTTCTTGTTTGGTAAGTTGGATTCTTGTAATGGCTCTATGCAACGCTCGCTAAAAATCCTACAGCATGGACATCCCGTCCGTCGGTGCATTGGATGGCTCCTACCGTGGGCCTGGGGCTTGCCATATTTGGCACTTACTTTGTCGCACAATCGGTGCTTCTCTACATCCCTAACATCTACCCCCGATATGCTGCCAGTATCTTCTCTGCGAACAGTCTATCAAGGAGTTTGTTTGCATTTGCAGCAATCTTGTTTTCGAGGCCCATGTTCCGGGGCATTGGTGTTGATGGAGGCGTCAGTTTGCTCGCTGGCTTCATGGTCCTGTGCACGATCGGTATGTGGGTACTGTTCAATTTTGGTAAAGGTATGAGGGAAAGGAGTAGGTTTGCCGTTGCCTAGAGGCGTTGAAGGAGCTGTGACCCTAATATCGACCTAAACTCAAGTTGCATCCTTAAGACTATAGCACCATAGAGGAATTAAAACGTATTCGACGAAAGACACAAGAGTCATCATGTTTGTTGCTACAGCCACAAGGAATTAGTCTGTTCGCCGAACGCACGAGCCACCCCACCAACATCTGCCTTCCAACTTTACACCTACCCTAGCACCATGAATAA
>JALRMI010000313.1:0-35224 GCA_026120165.1 Leptosphaerulina australis
ATTGAGGAGGAAGGGAGTAGCTCTGAGGAGGAAGCAGAGCAGCCACTGGCTCGACGCTCGACACGGAATCGACAACCAACACGACGATATCTTGATTGTGATTAATTAAATAAGAACAAAGAGACTGAAATGCTTCAAATACAGCTTTTTCAATGTTTTTATAAATTTATTTGAAGAAGTTGTGAGCACATTTGCAACCAAGAGTGGTCGTGGCGGCAAAATTTGGCGGGGTGTCGGAATTTATGGTGCCCGACTTACACTTTGAGATGTATCATACTTCTCAAATATCATCAAACGAGCAAGCAAATTGAATCCTAGAGGCCTCTTCAACCCAAAAAACAAGCTTTAACACTGCCGAAACGTCAAACAAGCAAATCTGAGACATTATGTTTGGATTTGCTTATTGTTAACATCTCTGAGATTGTGGAGTTTTCATTGATTAGACGGAAAGTATTGTATTGTACCGCGAATCTCTCACATAGCAAAGGCAAGCAGTGACTTCGAAATCCGGCAAATGACCAAAATAACACTGTTTGGCGTAATTATTCCCGGTCTACCACACTACCACTGATTTGATCTTGGTTCAAAAATGACCCAAATACCATCGTTTCTGACCTGGATGCCACTGGTTCTGACCCAAACACTATCGTTTTTGGACCAATGAAATTCAACGGCCCCTGCCGACAGTGATTACCTTTACCAAAGAATAACGATTCATGATGTGTCTGACGCGATCAAACAGCCGACGCATTGAGAATCGAAGAAGGTTCTTCCACTCAATCCTCGGAGAACGACAAACATTTGACTACGATAGAAGACTAAAATCCAATGATTGTACAGGCTGCGACCTGTGCGCTTTTTTAAAAAAGGGCAATGTTATTCGGCCGTCCTCGTCTGAAAGAGGTAAAGCGGGACTGGGTTCTTAGTTGTTCTGCTCCAGAGAACACCGAAACTCATACTCGATCTTAGCACTTACAATTCTACTTTGTAGCTATACTTTTCCGATAGAAATGATCCTTGTTTAAATCTTGCTGCCACCTCTGGCGACTTCTATCACCACTCACAATATTCAAGCAGTCAGCTGTAAGGTGGGTTAGTGAGGCTTTGTCGTGTGCAAGATAACCATATTTTCATCACGTGGGTACGACTTAAAACATGAGACAATAGCAATTTCTAGCTTCATCAAAGCGTGTGGCAGTATGGCCCATCACACTCATGATATCACCCTTACTAGTCTTGCTTCAAGTAGCATGCAGCATATATCACTCGCACGGCTTCCTACACCCGTAAGCTATCCTCCTGTACTGAACCTGAATAATGTACATAGTAGATCAATCGAGTTTATCCAGCAAGTCACGAAGTCACTGCATCAAAATATCGTTTACAACGTGAATCACATCGAATATGGAATAGATATGCTGGTGAGATCTGTCCTTCGGTTTTGAGATTTGTCACCCCTTTTGAGATTTATCCTCTCTTGTCGCGGCTGCATGGACTCGAACCTTATCAATAAGCTCCCCATATCGCATTCATTTATTCTTTGTCCTAGTTCTCTTAACGATGAAAGAAATTATCCCCCCTCCAGATCATCTCTACAGCTCGTATGAAGAAGCATACAGCAGTCTCAAGGCGCATGGCATACAACGCAGTTATGGCTTCGTTTAAGAACGAAGCAAGCCCCACAATTCTGATGTCAAAACACGATACTACTGCTATTGTGATCGATTTCGAAAATACCAGCCAAATGCGAAGAAATTGAACATAAGCACGCGCTCAACAGGATGTCTCTCCAGGCTAACAATCTTCAAGATGAAGCACAAAAAGCAATGAAAGCTAGAAGCCCAGGACCAACACCACAACCACACCCGGTCAATGGACTCCAGGGCGCATAATGTCTACCACAGGCGTACATCAGTACAAAAGGATGCGATTGAATCCATAGCCCATGCAGGGGCGCGGCCGATGCAAATTCTAGCTACGATCCAAAAAGAAGACCATAAAACGCTGGTCTCTATCACTGGCATCCGAAGCGAAGGGAACAGAATCCGTGAGAAAGACCTAACAGCGCTTGAAAGGCATTCGCCGATTTCTACACCTGGATCTCAGCCCTATCGTCAAATACAGAATTAAAAACTTGCCGGAGCTAACGCCTAGGCCACTGTATCGGTTCTCATGTCTGATCTAAGTGCGAGGGGTTGTCCTGAAGGGCTTATGATATGTAGGTGTCGCAGGCCAAAGGCTACCAGACTCGGACCTTGTTAGTTAGCTTGCCATGTGACAGCATGGATAAGAGTTCAACTGAGGTTCTGGATACAGTACATCTCTTTCCTAATCTCCTCCACATTCGAAACGCTCTCATCCAGCTGTGCGATAGTAATCTTGTCGATATTTACAGCAAAACCAAGATGCTGTGCAGCATATAATGCATTTAAGGCGTCTTTTGATTTATAGTGCGTCAACGCAAGAAATGGTGGTTATGGTGGAAATCGATCATTTCGAGGTACCCCTCAAGATCATCAGTCATGGGCATAAACAGATAGGAGATGGTCGTAGTTCAGCGGAGTACGAGAGCGACGACGCCGCCCATCTTCGACGTCATTAAGAATTGCAGAAATTTCATCGAAATGGTCGTTAGTAGGCTGCAAGGCAGCAGACTCGGCCATCCGATGAGGTTTGGAAAGGCGCTGGCAGAAAGTGCATTTGTCAAGGATCATTCAGCTTGGAGGTTTCGATGGTCTCCGGAGCGGAACAACCAAGTGCCTAGCCCCGTTTTACCCTTTTGGACGAGAACGGCCGAATAACATTGCCTTTGCTTTAAATAATTTTAGCGAAAACTAAAGCTTCACGTGTGTTCTGGCGGCGAGAAAGCGTTGCTGCATTCGATTGTTGACAATTTGCCGCGGGAGTTGACGTTCCTGGCGGCAAGGTAGCCAAATCTAGGTGGAAACGGTATTTCGAAAACAGTCATAATCGCCTACCGTAGACAGTTAGCTCTATACGGTAAGCTCGCTTTCCAAGTCCACAGCCATTGCCTCCATCATTACCATATCGAGTCGGGTCCGCGAAGTTGGGATATCAGAATGGCGAATCGGGAACAACGCAGCAAATACCTCTCTCCCTAAATAAACATCGTTAGTGAAGTGCAACGGGCAAATATGCGGACAAGAACGAGGAATCAACTTGGCAGCGCATGAATCCTTCCGTATAGCCAGCTGTCCATCCTTCCAACACCAACACCAGAATGTCCACAGAACCAACCCACGTTCTTGTGACAGGTGGCTGCGGATTCTTGGGCACAGAAATCGTGTCCGCGCTCCTTGCCACAAAGCGCTACGCGATAACCGCTATCGACATCAACCCTCCAGCCCTCGGTACTTCGACCTTCACGCAGTCCGTCCGGTACGTTCGTGCCAACATTCTTGATCGAGATGCGCTTCAAAAGGTTTTTGATGAGGCGAGGCCTGCAATGGTGGTGCATACAGCAAGTGTGTACTGTTTGGGCAGGGCACGATACTCGATGAAGAACAAAGAGGGCGAATTCATGGTCAATGTTGAGGGGACGCGGAACGTAATTGATGCGAGTAGAGAGTGTGGTGCGAAAGGACTGGTGTACACTAGTAGTGTTACCGTGGTGTTGGATGAACTAGGCAAGGATTTCCGAAACGTAGATGAGGAATGGCCGACTGGAAGAGCGACGACTAGTTATGGGCAGAGCAAGGTAGGTTCTGAGTAGATCTCTCGTTACCACGATTTGCTCAATTCTCGACGTCTAGATTCAGCTATTACCACCTGCGCAAAAATCCATCTTTTCAAGTTGACAATTTCATTTCTGAGTATCATCATCTGACAATATTGGCAGACCATCGCAGAGAATCTCGTTCTTTCAGCAAACACCCAAGACCGCTCTTTTTCAACCTGCTCCCTCCGATCAGCCCCCATCTTTGGTCCCAATGACCCCACTGTTATCCCAAAAATGCACGCCTGTATAGCCGCCTTCCAGACGCCATTCGTCCTTGGTGCTGCTGCCACTAACCTTCAGGATTATGTCTATGTTAGCAACGTCGCAGATGCACATGTTCTCGCGGTCGCCAACCTTCTCAATTCACAGACTGCAGCCGGCGAAGCATTTTTCATCACGAACGGCACGCCCATTCCATTACGAAACCTATGCCTTGGTATCTGGCGCGAGTTCGGTCATGTGCCCTCATTTGAAATCAGGATTCCTGAAAGGATGGCGTGGTGGATGGGGCTAGGCGCTGAACTTGCTGGTTATGTGACGGGCGTGGAGAGTGGTTTGAGTAGAGGCATTGTGGATGATGCGTGCAGAGATCGATATGTAAGTATTCATAAGGCGATGAGGGTGCTGGGATATAGACCAAAAGTAGGGTTGGACGAGGGGATAAGGAAGAGTTGTGAGTGGTACAAGGGTGTGGTGGGGGGGAGGATTGTGAAGAAAGAGAATGATGGTTGGTTGTGAGCTAGAACATTCTATAGCTTTGCAGCGTAAATGCAAACGAGGTTCGACTGAAACTTTTAGGGTTATTTAGAGGTTTCTAGCGCCCATTGAAGCGTATCACACCAAATTTCACGCTCCAGCCTTGCTCTGGTTCTTCTTGCCCTTCCCCTTAACCATATCTACGCCCTTGCCCAACATGCCAAATAATTTCCCAAACCCAAAGCTCCAGCCTTTGATCCTTACACTCCACACGAAGAAGTACACCAGCGCCCAGTTGCTAATACAGAACGCCAGGAAGATACCAAAATCCCTCCACTTCTGACTTGCCTGGATATTCAAAGTAGCGAGATAGTCATTGCCGGTAGTATAGGGGCAATACATGCATCCTGTGCTAGCGTCTGGGTTAAGAAGGTAACCAGAAGCTTGTGAAAAGAAGCTACCAGCGTAGCTAGAGCATGTCTGGCCGGGCGGTGCATTGAATTGGGCGGTCTCCTGGGAGGCACACTCGACTGGAATATCTTGGAGTGTTGCTGCGAGCACGCCACCGATCCAGTAAGTCGACGGGTTTCTGTGGATTGTCAGTACACTTTTCTAATGATAGAGGAAGGGATTACAAACATGTAGTACATCCAATAACGCCAAAATACAGGTAGCATGGAGTACGGACGAACCACACCGTTGAAAAGGGAGAACATTACGAAGAAGAAAGGTAGTACGTTGCTGATGACGGTAAAGGATGGCGCAAAAGCGCAAATCCACTGGCCCCAACTGCTGATGAACAGCCAGAAAAGTAATGTCATCAGGAAAACATAGCCAGCTGTAGAGCTATCGGTTGGCAGACCTGATGGGTAGTACCACAAGACCCAGTATAATACTGAACATAAGATGGCGCTCGGGATCTCGGCAATGACTTGTGCAGTGACCTATAATAATGTCAGTGGGAGTCTTCCAGTGTTTTGCCGCTATTTGAAGAACCGTGGAGGCCAGTTTCTGAACTTTTCTCTCACAAAAACCAGGGTATCACACGATGAGTCTGAAGATCGGAGCAGGAGGCACTCACAAAAGCGAACCATCCATAAATCCTGGATGGTAGTTCACGCGCTTGCCATAATGCCATATTCTGGTAAAACTTAGGCACAACGGCATTAACAATCGTGGGCGGAATCAAAATGATCAGGAAGGATGTGAACATTCTGTTCTGCATATCGCCAATAGAGTTGCCGAGTTGGTAGAAGGTAAAGCCGTTGAAAATACCAATAATAACTGCAGTGAACAGTTTGCCGTAGACGTAAGATGGATCGCGCCATTGTTGCACAAAGGTACGTTTGGTGAGCATTGTAGTCTGCAGCCAGACTGGAGCAGCGAACTCAGACTCCTTTTCAGTATCTTGGTTGGTAGCGGTCTTCTGGCTGCGCTCGTTCTTGACACGTTCAATTTCATTGAGGATCTCTTTGGCGTTGTCAGACTTCAACCATTCCTCGTTCCAGTTGATGCGGCTGCCATCTTTGCGCTTGACAGGTTTCGCGGCTGTTTCGAGTATGAACTCAGCAACGTTCTTGCTCGGTGGGCACTGTACGCCTCTATCGCCAAAGTATTTGATCACGTCTTTACCGTTCTCGCCGACAGGGCCAAAGTAGAAGGTGTTGCCACCAGGACTAAAGAGGGAACGTTAGTAAAATCTATGAAAGAGCTTGGAGATTTCTGGGTTGATTGTACTGGTGTAAGGAAACCTTTGATAGTGCCTGAAAATCTGAAAATATTCTCGAGGCGGCATCCGCAAACTTACTTTAGTGCAAGGATCATGTCAAACTGCTGGATTAAGACACTGCTGGGCTGATGAATAGTGCAAACAATCGCCTGACCTGCGGCAGCCAACTTCTTGAGGAAGGTGACGATTGAATAGGCTGAGTTACTGTCAAGTCCACTAGTGGGCTCGTCCAAGAATAGCAGGAGTGAAGGCTTAGCCGCAAGCTCAACACCAATGGTAACGCGCTTCTTTTGCTCAACGCCCAGGCTAGACACAAGTGCGTCTTGTACGTCTTGAAGTTCAAGAAGATCGATGATTTTGTCGACATAGTCGAGCTTCTCCTGGCGTGGAATCTTGTTGTCTTGACGCAGGATCGCGGAGAATTCGAGTGCTTCCCGAATTGTCGCAGTGCCATCATGCAGATCCATCTGCTCGCAAAATCCGGTTCCACGCTGGAAGGCTTTACCAAGGTCTTTACCGTCTACAAGCATCTCACCACTAACCACACCTGTATTCTGGCGCTGTGAAAGTGTATTCAACAAAGTAGATTTTCCAGCACCAGAAGCACCAACTAACGCAATCATGACGCCCGGCTTTGCGTATCCATTGACTTTGTTGAGAAGCTTACGCTCGCCGCCCTGATACGGCACAGTGTACTCAACATCCTTCCATGTGAAGATGCTCTCGCTGTTTGAAATCGATGCGAGTGCCTCTTCTTCTTTTGTACCTTCGCCAAGAGAGTTACCATTGGAGTTGGCGACTGCACCCTTTTCTTCGTCATGTGAATCTTCTTTAACAGCCTTCTTCGCACGTTTCGATTTTCTGAAGACTAAAGCTCCGCCTCCACCCTTGGCGAAAGACAGAAACTCAGTTGCCCAAACGGTGACAATTAAGTATACAACCGAAAACGCGATAACGACGCCCCAGTTACGCCAGAGATGAGACCGTGTGTATTCGAACGACGTCTGTAGATATGAAGCTCCACTGACAGTATCCGAGTTGGATTGAGCACCAGTAAGACTGCAGCCCTGATATTGAGGATCAACATCTGGGCCTTGGGGCACAAGTTGAGATGGAGCGCAATCCATTACTCGATTTGAAAACTCATTGGTCAGCACAGCCTCGAACGAGTATGCGATGGGGTTGATATGAAACAACCAACCAAACCAAATGTATTCGCTGAGCAACTGCGGCTTCGGGATAACGTAACCGGTGAACACAATAAGGATATTGAGTGCAAGTCCCGCAAAGCGCACAGCATCGTCAATTGTTGGTGACATTGCAGCGAACATTCGGTAAAGTGAGGTGACACAAAACGTGGTGGTGTAAATGAAGAGGAAGAAAATCCAGAACTTGCCGGCATCAACATCAAGTCCAGTCATAAAGTACATAATGATCGAGAACGGAATAACTTGCGCCAACAAGAGTGGAAAGTCTTGTAGAACTCTAGCCAGACTGACTGCACTGGGTCGGTAGAAGGCATAGTCTTCATGCCTCTTGACGACCTCTCGGCCAGAGACTGCTTTCATCAACTCAGACAGTTGGAGCCAACCAAGGAACAGGATAGAGAAAAAGGCTGTGCCACCCCTGGTGAAGGCACCAGAAGTATCCATAGATTGCCCATGGAACAGAGAACCGACGATCAAACCGTTGGAGATGATAATGAAGAACTTAGTGTACAGCGTGGTTTTGTCACCCCATGTAAGCCAGAATTCACGCTGGGTGCACGCTAGGACTTGCCGGACGAAGGAAACAGTGAATGGTGACTTCTTCGACTTGAGCTTGCTGTTACTCTTGCTTTCTGCAACAGCGCCCTCAAACTCCTTGGCATCGATGTAGTCGGTCCTTTTGAGCTCTTCTTCATAAGCTGCAATTTCTCTTTGAACCCTCTGATATGCTTCTGAGTTGCGGAAAGCTCTCTCGAGATCTTCAGGTGTCTTTGGAGCACTGTTCTCGTAGCCCTTGCGGAATTGTCGCTCGGTAGGGTCAGTGACGGCGGTCAGGAAGTCAGCGGTAGTTTGTCGCTCGGGGCAATGGAAGCCAAGGTCAAGGAAATACTGCTTCGCTTCTTTCGCTGGTCCCTCGTAGATACATCGACCTTGATCGATGACCATGACCTTATCCATCTGCTCGTAGATACCCTCGCCTGCTTGGTAAAGCGTAACAAATGTTGTTCGGTTGCTCAAGTCCGTCATGATCCGAAGTGACTTTGCGTAATCGAGCGCAGTTGACGCATCGAGACCTCGTGTGCTATTATCCCAGCAGACAACGGTGGACTTTGCAGCAAGTGTCTCTGCTATAGATACTCGCTTTCGCTCTCCACCAGATACACCTCGAACATACTCATCCCCTACAGGCGTGTATTTCGTATGCGAGATACCAAACATTCTCAGCAAGGCGTCAAGAATAATTGGAATTTCTTCCTTCTTGTTCTTTCTCGTCTTGTTTGTGAGGGCAAACGTCAGTGTCTGCCAGACGTTTAAGTTGGCGAAGTGGATATCATCCTCCTCGTTGTAGTTGACCTCTCCTCGGAACTGCTTTGCCTGCTTCTCAGCCGAAATACCGCCGTATGATACCTCGCCTTCAACTGCGGCGTAGCTTTCTCGGTTGTTCGCAATCGCCTTCAAGAAAGTCGAGCATCCAGACCCTGGCCGTCCAAGGACAAGCATCATCTCACCATCCTTGAGCACACCGGAGAAGTCATTGATTAATGTTCGAGTCTGTTGATGGCGCCCGAGGCGTAGAGCAGGAATGAAGCGCGTGATGAGGCGGTATAGATCAGGGCCGAATGTACCTATGATGGCATCAGGAACAGTTTTGACGAAGGTCGCCGTTGACCCAACACCCTTGACGTTGAGACCTTTCCAGACAACGCCCACCTTTTTCGCTGACTTTCCATCTTTCCTCTTCTCAAAATATCCCTCCTTCATGAACTCGCTGAGTTCAAAGTCATCCTCTTTTTCGGCTGCCACAGCAGCATTTGCCGTCTCTTCATCTTCGGCAGCCGTGGAACCACTAGTTTGGGTATGTGAGAGGTGTGTCGCTTGACGAGACACACTGCGGTGAGTGCTTTTCCTGCTAATAGTTCGCATAAGGCCATCATGGTATCGCTCTGAGCGAGCGGCCTGCGATCGTGTGCGGGACAGCGTTGCAAGTTCTTCTCTCAGAGCATATATGTCTGCTGCAGCAGTGGTTGCATCGAACCTGCCTGCATCGGGTTCGCCCCATGTTCCAGTCCTGTGAATGCCGTCTGGGCTGCTACTATCACTGCCAGCATCTCCACTTGCTGCTCTTTCTCTTCCATCCTGGAGATACTCACTGTCGTTGTGCCATGGGTTTCTCCTACGATCCTGATCGCGAGGATCTTGAAGACCAGAACTCCACAACATTCTCACAGGTCAAGTACTCCTGGAAGTAGTCGATTGCCGGGTTCAGTAAGAGCAATGGAGCATGAAACGAGGAGCAATTACACTGCGCAAGCGGATATAGCGAAATAAGTGAAGAGAGAAAGCGTGAAGGTGTTCAAATACCCAAAGGTGTAGCAGAAGTATGATCTATTTACTTCACCTCTACGTTGAGGGACCATCTTTCCTAATGAAAACACAGGGGGACAACGGAGTTAACACCGGCTTCGAGTCATTGCTGTCGTCATACCGATAAAAACGGCGAAGTAGCGATGGCCCTACATTCAGCGCTATTAGACCCATTATCTGCATCTTAACTCCACAACGTCAGAATGTTACCGTAGTTCGCCGCGAATCTCGAAAAATTCTGGCTTAAATTGAGACCTAACGGGAGGTGCGACACGCATTACCAATCGCCGTACCCGCTTGTTGGCAAGCAGCCGCTCAATGAGGTTCTGTCCCTGCATATCACGGCCAGAATATGGATTCCTGAATCAAGTGGTGGATGAGAAAAGGCGATGTCTGACAAGCTCGCGGCGATCGTCCCACAAAAAATCGGTGCCGATCCTACGGTGTTGATTGGCTGCCTTCGTTGGGTATTTCTAAGCAGGGCTCCGCGGGCATTGACGAGATGAAGAAATTCTTCGTAATATGCTTATGATTGCAGTCTTGCATACGAGGAATTGTTACTACCATTTCGGTATCTTAGAATGCTCACTGGCTGGCTGGCTGGCTGGCTGGCCTGTCTGCTTGCCTACATACAGCTCACCTCTTGACGAGTGTTCTGCAAGAGTATCTTCTTCTCTCCTTATCAACGCCAAGCATGTCAGCAACTTGCATACTCGGAGTTTACGATACCTGTACCACATGAAAATAACAGCGGCCTCATTGAACTCGTTGAGATACGTTAAATTGCAAGTGCTGTAAGCTGCTATTAGTCATTGGCATAGTGCAAATCTCATGGCAACGTCTATGCTACCGTGCATATACCTATTGCAATTTGCTGGCTGACATATCAAAAATAGTGGGCATGGTATGGAATCTGCACCTTAGGACCATGCCATCTTCGTAGAGAACCCCAATGTGGGTTTATTAGAAATCTATGGTGGGTATTGCTTATGAATTTGTCCTCCTGCACCTAACTCCATAGGTTTGCTCCACTTTAAGACGTGTCTTACGCCTTGTGCCTAGTGCTTTGGCTCAATGAGCTCAGGGATGTCCTGAGGACTCGCCTTGCCCTCCAGAATATTGTATACAGCGGTGAACAGTGGGAAGTCGGCCTCCTTGCCCTTTGACTTTAGGAACTGATTTACCTCAATTGCAGTACTAGTACCTTGCAGCTTCTGACCGTTGAGCTCCTTCTCCTCAATGTCACCGATCGATTCTCCACGCTCGACGGCCATTTTTGCACATCGGAAGTTGCGACCGCCCATGCATGATGTGATTACATCGGCAACACCACAGCTTTCTTCGGTGAAGGTGCTGGTACGAGCACTTTCACCAAAGAAGGTCTTACCAAACTTGACCATCTCGAGTATCCCGACACGCATGACGGCTGCCTTGGCATTGTCGCCCCAACCTAGGCCATCAACAAATCCGGCTGCAAGAGCAATGATGTTTTTCAAAGCTCCACCAAGGGATACACCAGCAACATCATTAACCAAGTGCACGTGGAAGTAAGGGCGGTGGAACAGCTTGCGAATGTTTTCGTGCGACAGAGGAGGGTACTCGGATGGCAGAGGAGTCAGATTAGCAGATCGCTTGCCAGGCTCGACCTCAGAATTGATCAGGTTAACCTGCGAGGAGCTTGGCGATCCGCTTGGTGTCGGGTTGCGGGAGTCCATTGGCGGGGGGTCGTATGCAACAGTGGTCTCTGAATACAGTTCCTTTGCGATTTCAGAGGCAATGTTTGCGCCGGAAAGAGCACCACAGTAGATGTTCAGACCCTTTCCGATAGCCTCTGACATAAGCTGAATGCCTTTTTCGCTCACATCAACGCCCTTTGTGCAGCAGATAGCTCGAGCATATGGCAATATCTTGCCCGATAACTGAGAACATGTTCTGGCAATGAACTGATGAGGGAGCACGAAGACGAGCATCGTGGAGTCCTTGCAGGCATCAGGCAGGTCAGGGTTCGCTATGACGTTTGGAGGTAGCGTGATGTCCGGGAGATATTTGACGTTCTCGTGCACTTTGTTGATGAGCTGAGAAAGCTTTTCAGGCTCATCTGAACCATTATAATGTCGTGAGCTCTTGGGGATCGTGTAGTCTTCCTCGTAGACCCACATCTGCACCTTCTCCTCGAACAGAGAGGGATTGGCCTTGGTGTTCTCGGCCACCAGCTTAGCCATTGTGGTGCCCCTGTAGATGTTAGCTTAGGCTTTGGAAGGTTCAACTTCAGTCGTGTTCACATCAATCACAGCTTATGTGCCATACTACGTACCAATTGCCGGAGCCCACAATGGTCACCTTGTGCTTGCGCTGAGCACTGAGTGTTGCCATGATTCTGTATGATCCTTTCTTTGCTTGTAGTGAGCTGGTGTATGGGTTGACGTTTGTGGGTGTTCTTTGTGCGAATTGTATCGGGCGATGACAAGCTCTGACGTAGCTTGTTGAAGAGCGCGGGGAGAAGAACAATGGCTTCAAAAGATTGAAAAACGCCAGTTTATGTATCTTACAGAGTCTGAATGTGAACACGAAGTCAGAAAATGTGTACGCTCAGCCACAATGCGGCTTGAGATTTCAGCTGCAACGCACCGATGACCCTATTGCTTCTAGAAGCGGAAGGAATACTCGAGCCTCGGTTGCCTGTGATGCGGTGAAGCCGGAAGCTATGATGGCCAAGTCGGAGGGTCGCTATAACAGTGGGTTGCAATGGTTGAAAGGAGGAGCGTCGGAGATGAAGTGTAGGAGAAACTCGCAGGTCGAGATAACGAGTTGTTGAATGATGCAGCTTGTTCAACACCCTTGTGATAGGATCGTTATCGATTATGCACGCCGGCAGTCGGGGCGAGCCAACTGATCAACGCTGCAGCGCGGACCGGCCAATTACACTTACCACTGCAGCGAGGCTGGCATTGACGGGCGACCAGGACATTTTGCGGTTCTGATGCGCGATTGACAGCTCGCTTCCTAAATAGGCGGCTAATCCATATGTCCATGGAATGGAGCACAACAACAATACAGGTTCCAGCGATTGGTGGACAGGACGGATGTCACGTTACAAACAATGGGGATTCACTCAAGTACAAAAATCTCTTTTTTAAACAATTGAAAGGTTGATTCGGGGTATTGCAAGTCGTGTATCCATCATATCATCGCATTAAAGCTCTTCAAGCTTCGCCGTATCGTGCGCAAGCGGCATACAAGACCTCGCAACGTGACGCCAAAGTAACTTCGTGAAACCCACAACCGCCTCTGTTATTACCACAACAGCCTGACAGGGACAGGCCTGCTATCCACATTAAGATAGTTAAACCTTTTTACAAGACGAGACCGAAGATAGCAAAGAGGCCACCGGCGAGAGTAGGTGTTCCCAGACCGAAGTTGGCGACAGCAGCACCAGAGGATGCAGCAGCAGTGCTGGAACCAGTAGGAGAAGCCGAGGTGCCGGTGGCATCACCAGAAACGGAGCGGGTAGCAGAAGGAGAGGAAGACGATGTAGTGGAGGACTCATCAATCTTCATGCTACCGCACGATTCGTTGCGAGCTTGTTCGCACTGGAACTGCTGTTGAGCATTGCCTTCGCCGTTGGGGCCAATGGTGGCGTTGATGCAAGTATTGAACCAGAAGTAACACATCTGGGCGGGGACCGTCTGCTCGTACGCGCTCATAGATGAGGAGATATCAGTACCATTGGAACATTTGCATGAGTATTCGAGAGTAGACTATGGGCCATGTTAGCGTGTATTCATATCGACATCTTCTCGATCGACTTACAGCATCGCAGTTATTGCCGTTGCTGGCGATGTCACCTTGGCCACCGCAAAGGTCGACGCAGGTGTTCTCCTGGGCGTTGCACCAATCATTCCTGTCGCTCTCAGGCACGTTGTTAACGGGCACCTTGCAGCAGGGAATGACCGTGTTGTTCTGAGCAGCGGCAAAACCAGCAATAGCCGAAACGGCGACGATGAAAGAGGAGTAGAGCATGGTGGATTGCTGTATGGCGCAAAGAGTATCAATGCCTGCGCAAGAGAGTACAGTTAGCGGGAGATCAACAATGATCGGCGGTGGAGAGGAATTGCGCCATGGAGAAGCAAGCTGAAAGCGCAATGGATCGAGCGTATGCGCATCGAACACACATGATCGTGAAGAGCTATGACTTACTGTGATGCTGGCTGTTTTCTGGGATGAGAAAGACGGTTGCTGGGAGGCGGGTGTGCCGGGCGAGCGAGGCAGTCTTAAATGATACGCGGCACAGATTGCACCTGCACTAAACTGCACTAGTCCAATTCATTGAATGCGGTTTCCGAAGGAAGCCTGTAAGAAAGATACGCTCGGACGCGTTTGCTCTGCCTTGAACGAGCGCAAGGAAATTGCTGCCCACGACTAAGCTATTTGTTACTCATCTTTATTGACGCTCACTCTTTACAGAGTGTCGCGCGGCCTTAGGCCCCTCAATTGATTCTCCCTCTCTTGCAGATACTGTTTCAAAAGAGATGCCATCAAGTCCGTGCCACGCTGCCGCAACACTCAATCACACGCTAAGGAACACGGTTGGCTGTGCATACCACCAGTCCGCGCGCCAAGTGACGCGCATACCAGCATTAATTCCACTGAAGAGGGCGCAGAAAGCATTGACTTGCAATGGTGGGAGACTATTGCTTGGCCTGGGGCAACATGCATTTGAACCGAAAGCCGTATCGTGATGGCCGTGCTCAATAATCATTTCCATGGAAACCCCAACCACTGACAGCTTCGGCTCCTACAAGCGTGCCATAGCTCGGACAGGCATCTTGCAACGGGCCGGGCTCCACATCAGCCACAGACTGCATCATCGGCGTCACAATTCTGCCAGCCTTGCTTCCAACCCATCCCTTTTGTCTGATGTCGCACAGTCTCAGACAGCCCTCCCTAAACAGGATGTTGTGTGTGACAGTTGCCGGCGACTTGGCTCTTACAAACATACTAGACAAGGTCCCCCGCGACTCCGACGTGTCGCTAACAAACAAAGCGTCAACACTTCCTGTTTTTTAGTATTGCTGCCCGATCGGGTTAAGGCTTTGCATAAACCGCCCCACCCAGGACCTCGGGCCGCACGAACTTTCGTGACAGCGTGAACTCAACACCACTTTTCCTGCTTAACCAATACCCATAAAATATGATCCTGGGCTTGGATGCACGCGCCACAGCATGCTTTACCACAGCGTCCAATCGAGTTGCAACACCGTTTTGCTAGAATTTGAGCATCTTTCGCCAATGCAAAGACAGGTCCCGCACATGATTCGTTGGACTTTGGTGTTCCCCGCAATTCGTAACAGCCTCAACGCGTCGCACACGGGGCTCTAACCGCAAGGCTGGAAGCTCTGAGCTTTTATAGCGACGTAATGCGGCGTCACGAGCACACATCGGGTCTTGTACGCTAGTCAAAGCTTTGGATCGTCTCGTGCACAGGCATAAGCCTGATATCGACTGATCGAACCAGACCTGGTACAGGTATGTTTACCCTACTCATCCGCTCTAGTATACGAAACACCGTCTTTTATATCCTCAGGCTTCAAGGCCGTATCAATTGCAGTATACACGTAGCCAGCCCCCAGCTCTCTAAGTGAGTGAGAGTCTGGATTGAGCTCTATCCTCCACTCGTTAGCCACCCATTCATTCAATCCGGGAATAGCACATCTCGAAGTAGCCGATTAATATTTTCGAGCTTGTCATGTGCAGCCCATTGGTAGCGTTGGTTTTAGCGTAGTCAGCAGATTACGCGGAGACCGCAGTGGACGCAACACTATCCTCCTGCCATGTCAATATTTTGCGGCATGCAGGTAGAGCAGTCGCTGCTGTCTACATTTCTCAACCAGTGCCCCACTTCTAACTCCAGAGCATTCCCTGTATGGCTAGGGCACTGCGCGTACCCTCAAGCGTAGCGCCTACACCTCAAAGACTTCTGCCCTACATCAAAATATGTAGTATAACGTATCTTACGGGCCAGCGCCACACTTTTGCCACGACGACACCACACTTGTACAATCTGCAGTCTCAACGCAACGATGTGAAAGAGCCCTCAAATGAAGCGAAATCTTAATTTTTGTTTCAAAACATGTGTCAAGATGCGAACCTCTCCAACGGCGGGCTGCAACAGTCTACAAGATGGTTGGGAAAACGCAGAGAAGATGACGCGTCGCATGCCTCACCTCATAAGGCTTATGAAGACTGGTGGCAGAGATGACTGTCCAGTATGTATTAAAGCTGTGCGAGCGAGGATATTCACTCCGGCTGAGTAGGCTGTTGGTATCCTTGAAGATCGCTGGACAAACAATGGTCTTGGTTTTGAATAGCTGAAGCACTCTGACCATATAAAAACATGCACTGTACCTGTGGACTGTTCGCTCTGGACGACCGTGGGAGCCAAAACTCAACCGAACTCCATTGGCACTGTGAAGAGCTCAAAATGTTTCATTTTCTGTATGCCTTTCTACTCGTGGTCACTTGATGTGGATTGTTTTGTAACAAAGAAGATTTATAGGCGCTACACCAAGCTTATAATACCTGATAAGATCGCGAGCATCGCCAAACTTGAATTCTGCATGTGCTTCAAAGCTACATTTGACACGTCGATCGCTAATGGCGACATCTCAGGGGGCTAGAAGTGCCGTTTTGATCTCATTTGACCTGGAGGCGGGCGTTAAAGGTTAAACTATGGGCGCACACGCCCATTGTAGGCAACAGTACGCAAAAATCTGTAGAACCAAGCAGCTCTCTCAAAATTACATCTCGATCGTAGCTGATCATAGAAAGAATTTGGAGAAAGATTGATAACTCGCCGGATTTGTTGGCTAGCGACTTTGACCAAGCTTACTAAAGGCGTAGAGATGAGGGTGCGTGCATTCACTGATTCTGACGCATAACTAGGCTGCTGAGTTTCAAGCAGCCAATAGTGCAGTCACATGCTGCAAATCAAGCAGAAAAAACAACCCTAGAGGAAAAGAATTTCAATATTTGGTAAAGGAATACGACCAACTACCCTGAAGGAGTTCGGCGCTCGTGGTGATGGGAAGAATCCGAGAAAGAAGACGCACAATAATAGGAGTACTTAATCTTCAGGACATTGTGGGACATGTGATAGGCTAGGCATAACATGCAAGCATGCGTGAAAGATGTAACACTCAAGTACGTATTAGTATAGATGCAGCGCAGTGCAACGCTGTAGATACTGTTGTGTTGCAAAGCAGATGTGGTTTTGGTGTGGTCTTGGCAAAAGCACTGCACATCCTACCTATTTGCAAGAGAGCTCATTTACGAATGGCACATGTTAATCATCTTCACATGATATGCCTGTGCATCTGGGAGTGTCGCTATGGTCCATCATATAATTTGCGAAGTTGTGCTTTACAAATATGCTTCTAGGTTGAGGTACTCTTGTCTTCCAAATGTCGAGTGTGCAGCACTGCTTGCCTGAAGACGGCCCGTTCACTCAACTCTCTTTTAATGCTAGCTGGCCACTGAGGTCCCCTGTGGCTGAGTCTGGTATTTCAAACATGCAAGTTGATCTTTAAATTGATTAATTAGGGTCTTCAAAGTTCCTACGGTATTTTGACATGTCGAGTTATTCAATGCGAGACCTCAGATGCTCGCTAAGTTCATGATGTCACGACTTAAGCGCCTCGCTGGAACTTTATTCCAGCGCCTACACACGATTGAGTACGCTTTCTCTTGACATGCAAGACTACCACGAGGCATCGAAAACAGAAAGGCCACGTCAATCTGAGCTCTTCACCCCCATTGCCGGGATGCAGACCAACTATTTCGTCTGTACCCTCGGGCAAGCTGCTACCTTGAACAGTCAGCCTAACCCGTACGCAACGATTGGTCAATTTGTGAGACACCAAGCACACCACCATCAGTATCTACCAGCAGTCGGATTCCCCATACCTCAGTTGAAACAAGAGACATGGAGTTTTAGGGTCCTCACCTTTGGAGATGTCGACCGAGGCACAAATGTATTTGCAGAAAGGTTGTTACAAGCCCTTGGCAGGCTGCCAGAGCGCCCAGAGACTGTGGCGCTTCTGTGCCATAGCTCACCAGAGTTTCTGTTCACCTGGCTTGCGTTGATGAAGCTAGGATTCTCAGTCCTCCTAATTGCTCCTCAATGTCAACCTGCTGCAATCCTACACCTTTACAAGTCATGTGAAGCCTCTGCTTTCTTCTACGATACTGCACATGCTGCGCGGGCGCAACAGACTGCAAGCCTGGCAAAGGAGCAGAATGCAACTGGATTTATCCCAAGGCTATTACCATTACAGGAGCGAGAAGATATTTACCAGGTAATCAGTGAGCAAGTGGAGTCGAGCTTTACCACGCCCAGTCTGGATAAGACGGCTGTTGCCTACCTACACCACACCTCTGGGACCTCATCCGGGCTACCGAAACCAATACCCCAGTCTCATCAAGCAGGATTAGGCGTCCTTCCTAATCTCACCCGGATACCCACAAAGGCAACCTTCACCACGACGCCCCTTTACCATGGGGGCATCGCTGACCTTTTCCGAGCATGGACTAGTAATGCTCTCATCTGGCTATTTCCAGGCAAGGATGCACCTATCACAGCTAGAAACATCTGCAATAGTCTCGAAGCGGCGGCGTCATACTCCTCAACTGATGGTCTTCCGGAAGTAAAATACTTCTCATCGGTACCATATGTGCTGCAGATGATGGAGTCTGATGCGAAGGGACTATCTCTGTTACAGGAGATGGACATTGTAGGCGTCGGTGGTGCGGCATTGCCAGCAGAGATTGGTGATCGGCTAGCAGCGAATGGAGTGAACCTCATATCAAGGTTTGGGAGTGCTGAATGCGGTTTTATCATGTCATCATTCCGTGATTTCTCAGTAGATAGAGACTGGCAATATCTGCGAAACTACAATCCTGAAAAGTTGCTGAGTTTTGAGCCATGGGAAGACAACCTGGCTGAGCTAGTTATCAAGCCAGGGTGGCCACACATGGTACGTATTCCTCGACAAAATGGAACCGTTCACTGACAACTTATTCAGGCTAAGCAAAATCGTCCCGATGGCTCTTTTGCGACTGCAGACTTATTTGCACCACATTCCACGATTCCAAATGCATGGATATACCATTCCCGTGCTGATTCTCAGCTGACTCTCATCACTGGCAAGAAATTTGACCCTGCGCCCCTTGAGGACGCGATAGCCACTTCGCCTTACCTGTCAGATGTCTTAATATTTGGCACAAATCGGCCTTACCCTGGAGCATTGTTGCTACGATCTGCGCAAGCTAGCAGAATGTCTGACCAAGAGTTACTGAATGCAATTAGGCCCGCAGTAGAGAAGCTCAATCGTGACAGTCAAGACCATGCTAGGATCCCTTACAATATGTTGGTACCTCTCCCTCATCAAGGACCACTTGAGAAGAGTAGCAAGGGAACCCTAATCCGGAGAGTCGCAGAGGCGAGGTTCGAGGAAGTCATCAATCATGCGTACGACAACCAGGCCACAGACCAATCGTGTGAAATTTCAGACGAACATTTGCCGCAACACCTCAAGAGCCTCATACAGTCTATAACCTCACAATCTGCTGAATTGACGGAAGACGTGGATCTGTTTTCTTATGGGGTCGATTCCATTGCATGTATGCAAATTAGGACACGACTCAAGGGTCTCATACCACATTGCGATAAGTCATTGCCAATGAGCATAATCGAAGACTGTGGTTCGATTAAACGTTTGACCGATTATGTACTGCGAAGAAGACATGGAGGATCTGGCATCATTGAAGAAGACGAGGAGCAACTGATGAAGGACTTGGTGATACAGTATGGCTCGTTTGATGGAAAAGCATTGCAACCTGCAACGAACGGTCAGCCTAAGAGCATTCGAAAAGGGGAGGTTGTGATATTAACTGGGGCTACTGGGGCTCTTGGAGCGCACATCTTGGATCTTCTGATGAAGACAGAGACAATCGACAGCATCTACTGCTTAGTAAGAGGTGCAAATGAATACGCAGCAAGAGAGAGAGTCAACAAGGCCCTTGAGCAGAGAGGACTAATGAGTCTCCTTACACCTAACATGGCAAATCGGAAGATCAGGATAATTCCAGCGCAGCTGAGCAATGAACGTCTTGGACTCAGCGACGATATGTACAACCACCTGGCCAAAGAAGTGACTTCCATCATTCACGTCGCCTGGGCTGTCAATTTCCGTCTCAAGTTACGAAGCTTTGTGAAAGACAATATCGCAGGCCTCAGGAATCTAATCGACCTCGCCTTGAGCGCAGGATGCTCCAAAACTCCCCGCTTCTCATACTGTTCATCCACGGCCGCCATTATGAACGGTAAGTTAGACCAGTCCGGCTGCTGGCCTGAGATACTAGTATCTGATCCATCTTCGGCATCTCCACTTGGCTATTCACGGTCAAAATGGGTTGCAGAGCATATCTGCGCTGAAGCACATAATCGGACGAATCTTCACGGCCGAATTGCTGTCCTTCGTGTTGGTCAGCTCTCTGGCGATTCAAAATCTGGGGTTTGGAATACCAAAGAAGCATGGCCAATGATGTTGAGTACTGCAAAAATTATCAGATGTCTACCCGACCTGGGTGACGAGGCTTTGGATTGGCTACCTGTTGATATCGCGGCCCAAGCATTCCTTGAGGCAACACGAGAGGAGAATTGCAACCAGGACAACATACCTGTCTATCACATCCTGAACCCGCACCTTCAGCCTACTTGGCATGAGATGCTGCTCTGGTTGAAAAAAAGCGCAGACTTTGATATTGTTTCACCCCAAGACTGGCTCCAGCAATTAGAGGAAAGCAACACCGAGCATCCAGCTAAGAAGCTGCTAGGGCTATGGAAGGAGGCTTATGGCGATGGCGTACAAAAGCCTTCTTCTCAAAGACAGCAATTTGCCATGACAGAAAGCAAGGAGCATGTGCCGATATTGAGGGACGTGAAGCCTCTTGATGAGGCATACATGCAGAGGGTATGGGAATGGGTGCAAGTGAATATGCGCTGAGTAAGATGTACACGCCGTGTGGGTCGCACATTCCACAATCTTCACCGACGATTCAACAGTCGAGAATGATAAGCTTTTCCTACTATGACCAGTAAGCCGACAACAGGCGAAATCCGGATGCTACGAACAACCAAGACTAGCTACGGTAGTATATGTGCATTGTGTAATAGAACATGCTTCTAATATTTCCCAAGTCTTAGACTCACTGGCTCGTTTGTTCCAATTTTGGCGACTTTTCCACGTGTGAGTTGCGTACGACAGCTGCATTGCATATGTTACATGAGGCTGATATAGTAGGCTGGGCACCTTCACAAAAGGAATATTGTTGCGACCACCTAGACACCGTGCACAAGGCCACTCAGTCCCACACAGGTGTCCATAAGGAAGATCCTGCTGTCATTAAACCTTGCACAATCACCAGGCAGCAACAGCCGCCTGGCCGACGCTCATTATGATGCCATCGTTTTCAAATGCCACGCGATTGCAACTCCAAACGAATGAAACGCATATGAGAAGTCGGAGATCGGACGAGTTTTTGTGCCCGCTCCGATCCCTAGTTTTTTACACAGTCATGTTCAAGCCACAAAGCAAGCCAGCCAATCTCTAACCGATCACCCGCGGATAATCAGATCTTCAGGCAACCAAGTCAGCCATGTATCGACGGACGAAATTTTAGCACAACGTTAGTGCCTGCGATCATGTTCTCGCGCACTGAGACGAATTTCAGTCTTTCCCAGCTACTAATTAGAAGCCATAAATTGGAGAAGCCATAAATTGCGAAAGCAATTTACTGATGAAGACATTTCAAGCCTTCCGATGCTTGGCTTGTTCCCGCAAGACCCACAAAAAAGAACAAATTCGCGTTTGCGGAGAAGTTAGTCGTGGATCCAGGGGTCTGGAATCACACTACCGGAGCGCAAGGACACCGCAACGGTCTTGGCTTACGGGCTCTCGTTGAATACCGGGCTGTAGATATTCTTGTTCCTAGGGCAGTGCTACTCGCTTGCTAGTAATTTGGGCAACCGCACCCGGTCAATGAAACCAAAACAGTACGGTAACATGCAGGTGTGACTGAGCCAGCCGTCCGCTGTTGTGCTCACACGGGGAATGCGTAAAGGGCTTCTAGCGGCTAAGTGGTGTAAAGCGTCACATAGGAGGGACGAATATTCGACCGATTCTGCAGCAACAAACGGACAAGCGCAATCTCAGCCCTTCACCAACGGTGAGTCGGGGCCCTTTTTTTCCCACTTCCCGATGTGCATGGAAAGGCTTCATCCTGCGCCAGGCTGCTTCCCGCACCCTAATTGTACTGGACGAAACGATGCGCTTGGCATCTCGATTTGATTCCACGTAAAATCCGCCCTTGTGAATCATACTGCTCCTTTTCGATTACTACTTATATTCTCTCCTTCCCTCAGGCTTCGAGTTCTTTCCTCACAACAATTCACCGGCTTTGTTTGGACCCTTGTCTTGGCACAGTTTCATATGATAAACACCTTGACACTACCTTTGGACGAGATGAGCGACACAAAAAATCAAAAACTGCGGCCAGTCAGCATGACAGACTCAGAAAAGACAGCTGCTCGAAGCATGGGCGACCCCGAGAAGAAAGAGGTGGACTCTGGCGAGAGTGGCCTGCCTTCGGCTGCTGCCTCAGTGCATGAGAAGGCCACCGACGAGAAAGAACCAGAGGTCAACGAGAAGCGCAACTCGAAGGTCAGCAACAGCGAAGAGGAAGACGACTTTGAATACCCCACAAAATGGAAGCTTGCTATCATCACAATAGCACTGTGTCTTTCTGTCTTTTGCATGGCATTGGTAGGACTGACCAATTCTTATACTGCCTTCAGAATAGCAAGGCTGACTATGACAGGACAACACAATCATTGCAACAGCCATTCCTCGCATCACAGATCAGTTCAAAGCGCTCAATGACGTCGGCTGGTATGGTTCATCGTATTTGCTCACCACCTGCGCTACACAACTTCTCTATGGAAAATTCTACACATTCTACTCGATCAAATGGGTCTACATCAGCGCTCTATTCATCTTTGAGGTTGGTTCTCTAATCTGCGGTGTCGCACCCAACTCCACTGCGCTCATCATCGGTCGCGCCGTTGCCGGTATTGGAGCTGCTGGCATCTTCAGCGGCGCCATTCTCATTATCGCAAGCACGGTTCCTCTGCGCCAACGTCCGGCCTACATGGGCTTGATCGGTGGTATGTATGGTCTTGCGTCAGTTGCTGGACCCTTGGTAAGTTGAGCTCATCCCCGTGTGGGAAAGTGAACGTTTGCAAACCAAGCATCTGCTAATGGATTCTTAGATGGGTGGAGCTTTCACTGACCACTTAACATGGAGGTGGTGTTTCTACATAAACCTGCCTCTCGGTGCTGTCACTGCCGCTTTCATTATTCCGTTCTTCACCATCACTCGCCGTGGCAAGAAGTCTGAGGCTACATTTATGGAGCAGGTTAAGAAGTTTGATCTCGAGGGCACCGCGCTGTTCTTGCCTGCTATCATCTGCCTGTTGCTTGCTTTGCAGTGGGGCGGAAGCAAGTACACATGGAGCAATGGCCGCATCATCGCACTTCTAGTCATATTCGCTTTGCTCGCATGTGGTTTCATCGCTGTGCAATGGTGGAAGCAAGAAGATGCTACCGTGCCTCCTCGCGTATTCCTCAACCGCAATGTTTGGGGGTCAGCCTTATTTGGAGCCATGCTCGGTGCATCCTTTTTCGTTATGGTCTACTATCTTCGTAGGTTTCTCCCAAGTGATTCGTACGACTAAGCTAACAGACTTTAGCAATCTGGTTCCAAGCTGTCAAAGGCGTTTCAGCAACAAAATCCGGCATTATGAATCTGCCCGCAATCCTCGGTCTTGTCGTCGTTTCCATGGTTGCTGGTGGTCTTGTCACCTACTTCGGCTATTACACACCTTTCATGCTACTCTCCTCTGTCTTAATGGCTATCGGAGCTGGTCTTCTTACAACGTTTGAGACAGATACCAACTCGCCCAAGTGGATCGGCTACCAGTTCATCTTTGGAGCTGGTGTTGGTTTCGGTATGCAGCAGATCCTTGTGGCAGTCCAGACGGTCCTTCCTGCCGAAGACATCCCTATTGGTACCGCCACTATGATGTTTAGTCAGACTCTTGGTGGTGCTCTCTTCATCTCGGTTGGCCAGAACGTCTTCACCAATCAGCTTATCAAGAACCTTAAAGCCGTCGTTCCTGAACTTGACGCGGGTTTCGCTCTGACGGTTGGTGCGACCGAGCTGAAGAATCGGATCGAAGCCCGCTTCCTCCCCCGCGTGCTCTCCGCTTACAACCTTACCTTGACACAAACATTCTACGTGTCGGTTGCTGCAGGTGCAATGTCGATTGTCGGTGCTGCATTTGTTGAGTGGAAGAGCATGAAGGGCAAAAAGATAGAGATGGCGATGGCGTAAGCGACGAGTCAGTACCTGTGAGAATCAAAATTCGACGACACTCATAGGACGCTTGACTGTATGTGTATGATACCCTTTTGAAGCAAATAGCATGAGCGAGCGGGCGTTATTGCGATTGGTTGTGCGTTTATAGGTGCCTTACTGTATAGGTTGTAATAGACGATGATGGTAGTGGTGGTGGCTGGTGGACACTACGCTGTGGCTGAAGGCTGAGCGTATGGTAGATCAATGCATCTTCTCTCTCACATATACACACACACACAAAACCAGCAAGATTTCGACACGCACATGAACCCGTGCTCAGTTTTCTTACTCCCACTAGCAGGTTACACTTCAAAGCCATTAATATATGACGTCTTTAGCTTCACATGTTGCCGATAACCGCCCTAACGTGGAATTATTGACCAAATGGGAAACCAGAGGGCATGGTTGAGGCATAGTTGACAAACGTAGTGGCTCACAAACAGGAATAGTTGGCAGCGTCAAGCCTTTGCCCAGGTGACCATCAAAGCTTAGCACTGCCTCCCGCCCACGGGTCAGCCCTGAAAGAGCGCTCCGCCGCATTTGACATGCGGGGCCCTTTTCCGAGCCGTACGCCCTCTTCGCTGCGCCATTCCCCTACAATTCTTCTGCACGGTTATGCTGCGATTAAAATTCATTCTTCGACGCCTATAAGACTGCGCCTCCTCGCTGTGCGCCCGCGGACCCCGCCGAAGTGCATACAAGGCCCCGATTGAGACGTGAGCGCAGACAGTTCCGGAAGAAGCCGTTACGCGCAGACACCTTAAACGACGAATATAAACTATGGCGCAAGAAAAGGAGGGTAACGACATGGAGGAGACCCAACAAGAGCAGACGACAGGCGCCATGCCTGAGTCTGAGAAGCAAGACGAGCAGGCGTTTGAGCCGGAAAAGCCACAGAAGAGCAACACCAACGAAAGCAAGAAGGGCCCTGAGGGAGGCTATGATGACACGCCTATACCGCGCAGAGAGGTAAATGCCAACATTCCTTGTGCACAAGAGACCAGTCGCTGAATGCATCACAGCCCGGATACACAATTAAATTCACTTTCCATCGCGCAAACAACTTACCACTCGCCGACATCAACACCCTCTCTGCCGACCCCTTCATTCTCGCCGAGTTGATGACCACCCTACCCACCCGGCATAAGGAAGATCCGCCGCTGACACTGCGTACGCGCACAGTGCGCCAGAACACAAACCCTGTGTGGAATCAAGAATGGATAGTCGCAAATGTGCCCTCGACTGGGTTCAAATTAAAATGCCGCATCTACGACGAAGACCCAGCTGATCATGACGACCGCCTCGGCAACGTCCACGTGGAAACCACATCGGTGAACGAGAATTGGGAAGGCTTCAAGGAGCAAGAGTTTCCCTTGCGGAAGCGCATGGTCAGTAAGCGCGCATTCGTGCTGCGAGCAGTCGCAGTATGCATACGAAAGGCTGAGCATATGAGCGGCACCCTTACCGTAAGCGCTGAAGTGTTGGGAAGAACACAGGATGAGCTCGGCGGACGTGTATACACAATTGGCCCTCAGTTTTGGATACGGCACTATTCTCCCCTCCTGGGCCGTCTACTAGGTCAAAAGGAGCCTGACGAGTTCGGTAACGTATCGCGACGTACCGGTAAGACCAGAACAGAAAGATACAACTTCCAGTCAAACCAGCTGCAATTGCGCGGTCCCGTACCTGAACACATGTACCACCGCTATGTTGTCTTCAAGCCTTTTGTCAAGAGCATGTTCACAGCAAAAGGCGTACGCGGCTTTATTCTCTCAAAAGCTCTCCACCACCAACATGCACGCGTCTACAATTTTGACTCCGCCACAGAATACAAAGAATTTCCTGAACCCTGCAAAGAATTCACGCAGAAATTTCTTGACTTAGTCCACTATGACCTAGGCGGGCGGATTTTTACCTACGTTCTAACTCTCGATGCTCTCTTCCGCTTCACCGAAACCGGCAAAGAATTTGGCATTGACATGTTATCAAAACACACCATGCACAGCGATGTAGCAGCATATATAGCCTTCTCAGGCGAATTCTTCATCCGGCGCCTCAAACACCCAAACAAATCTCCAGAAGACCCGTCCCAACAATCCCACCCACCGCAATATGTGGATGGCGGACCGCCTAAGGAAGAGCCCAAGACCGACCCCTCATACTACGAACTCATCATTGACAACGACAGCGGTACATACAGACCGAACGCAAAGCTGCTACCGCAGCTAAAAGAGTTTTTCGAAATAAATTTTCCCGGTTTGCATATTAGGACGTTGGACTGTCAGGGTGAAGCCGAAAAAATGGAGCACATGAAGAACGAACAGCGCGAGAGGAAGAAGAAAGAAGGCGACCAGGTCATCTACACACAAGCTTCCCGCAGTAGCTCGGTGTCGTCCAGTGATATATCTGAGCTTGATCGTCTCGAGCAGCAAGGCGAACACGGGGAGAGCCACCTCAGACACCAAGTACAGAATGTTGCTGGTACAAAGGCGGGCGCGATCAAACATCACATGGGCGACTTCACACCTTCCCACAACAATGAGGGGTGGCGAGGGCACAATCACCCAGCGAACGCAGATAATGAAGAAGTGGAGCGGCAGCGCAAGGAGTCAGGGCAGAGCAAGGAGAATGGGAAGGCAGCGCATGGAGAATCGGACGGATAATAGGGCGTAGGTATGGACTGGGCAGCCAAAAGGAGCTGAAGATATTTCTTTGTGTTATTATTAGGTTAGGTTTTTCGCTTCGAGCTTGATGCTTGGCGATTGTTTTGCACGTTTTCGGTTGGATTTTAATGGGGTTCGCAAAACGAAAGGAGAAGAGTGGAGAGGGAAGTAATTATGGACACTCTCTTACCGAGATACCCACCACGTAGTGGTTTTTTCCTTATACAGAGTTCGAATTCCTGGAACATTAATTGCTGCAGTTTGAACACTGTTGATAATTAATTAATTCTACAATTACATTATAAATCAACTGACTACCTGGCCCGATGGCGCAACGGTAGCGCGTCAGATTCCAGTATGGTATCTCCTGAAGGTTAGGCGTTCAAATCGCCTTCGGGTCAGTTGTTTCTTTTGTTTTTGCATTTGCTCTCCTTCCACTTTGGCCGGGTGGGAGCCTTGCCCTTTTCGAAAGCCATTCAGCCACTTAGTTATCTTTTAAAGGAAACTAACTGTACGTGCTCTTTTTTTTCGTCACCCTGACTCTGGGTTTGTTTGTTGGCAAGCACATCTACGATCATGACTGTATGCACGCTAGGATTGTCGATACGCATATGCTTTATTGCTCAGGCTCTTTGCATCTGGTATAAGATATCTTTCCATTTACTTGCATCGATATCTTTGTTTACTTTTTACTCTATTTGTTCACGTCTTTTTTACACGTATTCTGCCTCGCCTCTTTCACCAATATCTACCTCAACTTAACCTGCAGCACACCCTTCCAAGCCTCTACCGCACTATCCACGTATTCTTTCGCGTAGTAATCTACATCGTCGTCGCTGATAAGTGGTTTCAATGCTTCACCTATAGCTCCCCAGCGTACCTGTGCCTTGATTGCCAGTACACCTCTCTTCTGCAGCAAGTCAATGTAGCTACTCGCAACCTTACCAATCGCCTCGTAAGCACCCTTCACCTCAGCATCGATCTCTTTCGTCCAGTCTTTCGGAACCTGGGATTTTAGAGGATGCGGCGCCTTGCTCTGTATGACTCTCTCCTTGATCTCGTTTGTAAGACGTGGTAACGCGCGCAGCACCTCGAGAGCAGAATATGAGGAGATGAGCATGTTTCTGTCGATCATTACTGGCTCGTCGATTGGATCTTTGCCAGCTGACTTCATGGCTATCAGTTCTTCCTGCTCTTGGCGTAGCTTCTTGAGGTTGGCGATCAGTACAGTAAAGCTATCGGCATCGGTTTTAACGTCAGGATTGAGCACTGAATAGAGCAATGAAGAGATGGGGTGCCAAAAACTCTCGCTAATTAGACGCTCTACTGGTACTTCATGCATGGTGTCCTCTGACGTGGCAATGGGGGCCCAATTGGTAGATAGGCCGTCCCGATAGAGAACCTTGTTAACCAGTTCAAGGCTGTAGCTCTTTATAATAAGGTGATCTGCGGTTGGAATGTCGGCCGGCATAATGTACGGATAAGGTTGACGGACATCCGTATGCTCATATGCAGGAAAGACAGCCCGGTCAACATTGTCTGAGATGGCACGAGTGTCTAACGCTAGTTAGCTATAGTGTTTGGGTCTGGTTGATATATATCTTACTCCTGGGGGTAACATCGGGCAAATCACCCGCCGGTTCTCCTCTTAGACGAGCGATGCGACGGCGCTCGAGGACAGAAGAATATCTCGTCAGGGAAGAAGTCAATTTCTCGTTCATGGAGATCAGGTCCATTGCAGAGTCCCAGAAAAAGCGCTTGATGTCCCTGAAGATCAGACCCTCTTGAACTTTACTCATCCTGTCAATGGTGTCGATGACATGTTTCAGCTCCTTGTCCGCGGAAAATCCGTGGTGGTGCTTGACATCGAATGGATGTGTTTGAGAAATACGTGAAAGAAGGTAGGGGGACAAAGTGTCCACGAGCATCTCCTTAACTTTGACATGCTTCCATAGCTGAAAAGCGGGTCTACCTAAGCCAAGATTGAGGTGTAGGCGAACAGCTAGTAAAGCCAACGTGCGGTTCTCCTTCTCGGTATCACGCTCCACGGAGGCGCGTACGAGCATCGCAGCTTGTAGCAGGAGACGTGAGTTCTGGCCAGAGACGTCGCTCAACGCTGCGTTCTGATGATGCATGTTGGTAAGACAGTAAGCTGTCAGTGTGATCGGATCAGGATCTTTTGGCAACTTCTGGCCAATTTTCGACGCTCTTTCAACCAGAGAGCGTAATATTTCTGTTGAAGGCTGTGAAACAGATAAAGAGACGGAAATCAAGTAAGTGAACTTCAAGACACAAATCTCAGCACGAAACCAGTCCTTGAGTTTCGAGTCGGAATCATCGCTGCCCGGTTTGGTGTCAGTCAAATCGGCTTCGATATAAGCAAGAAAATCTGTTCTCTGCTCATAAGTCATCTTCTCGACAGCGGTGCGAAGGTCAGTGAAGCAACTGGGTACCCGTGAGAATCGTTTCCAGAAATCTTTGCAGTCTTGTAAAATGTCTTCACCAAGGAAAGTGCGCAGAATCAGGCGCACAAGGAATAACGGTCGATCCGACTTCAGCTTGTTAGGACCAAAGACACGATCCTTGATTGATGATATTTTTTCTTTTGACCTGTACTTATAAGCTGGTGGTTCTGGTCTTCAGATTTTAAACACTCACTCTTCTGGAGAGTATAATTTCGTAGATGCATTGATCAGGTATGTCCAAACATTGACTCTCGCTGAACACAGTTGGTGTAGTGGCTCCAAGTCATCTTTTTCCATGGCTGTGATGGCACCTTCAATCAGACCGAGAACGTGTTTCTCAAGCAGTTCATATTGCTGTGTGCTTGTAAGAATATCGACTGTAAGTAATGAGATGTCGAGTGCATGCTTCTCCATTATGGGTTGCAGGTGAGCAGGCGGTGCATTCCAAAGCTTAAGAAGTTCAGCGCATTTCTTCTGCCGCGCAAATATCTTTGCCATAAATCGCAGATCCCGGATGTCCTTGACACTGATCGGGTCGCTCTGAGGTTAATTAGTCAGTGGAATTCACAGTCGTGTAAGTGATCGAATTCTACCTCAGGCCTTTCGAATGCGTCTTTCATCTGTTTCAAAGCGACTCCCAACTGAATCTCAGCCATACGATCGGCAGCACCTGTCACTTGGCTGATGCGGATCTTCTGCTCAGCAGACATTTGCTGTGCAAATATCTGTGTGTAGTAGGTCAATTTGTCGGAAGACGGCCCTTCTGCTCTGTATTTCACGATCGCCTAGCCCATGTCAACGCTGAACCGTGAAGGGATCGCCTCATCATGTGGAACATTAACACCAACTTACAGTGCGGACATCTTCCCAGCAACCTTGGCGCATAGCTATAGTAAAGAGTGCATTCCAAACATCCTTACGGTCTTTCTTGGTCGTCTTGAGGGCTGCAGCATCTTGGAATGCCTTGACACCTTCGATGCCTGCAGAACTGATCTGATCGAATTTGGGATTGGACTTGAGCGTTGCTTCTACGATAAGTCTGTAGACATATTCCAGCAATTGTGCATCTACGATTGTTGATTTGTGCTGGCAGACATCCCGTAGAGTCTTGGCAACTACCTCAGGTGAGGACTGCAATTGCAAAGAAACGTCGGCTCTCCATGTCTGTCAGGTATTAGCGACATGGTCACATGATGCTGCGATCTCACTCACTGTCAAATACGGATTGCCTGGGTTCTTCTTCAACAATTTGTCAATGTAGGAAAGGGCAAGCTTGGGTTTCGGGTAGTCCCGTTGGGCCTTGGAAAGCTTTTCCCAGTTGAATGCCATGACGAAATGACGAACACCGCCAAATGAGTGTGTTAGGATGCGATGCTGGGTCGTAAAAGTGTACGAACAAGAAAAGGCAGCCCACCTTTGACGAGCCTCGGCTACACTTGCCCTGCTGGCCACAGCTGGCCCGTGCCCATACTCAGTCCACGACGTATGATAGTACATCGATGAACAAGATGCAAAGGACGTACTATGTAGAACAATTCTGGTCTATTCCCATCTCTCGATACTGTACAAACTACCTCGATATATCATCACAGGGCCCTGAGCCTATAAATACGAAGAGGCTTTTTTGGGAACACCACCCTGACCAGCAACGCACACCATAGCATGGACAGATCTATTCGGGCGAATCAACAGAAATGATATATTGAATAGTTTATGCGTGTCCCCAGGAATATATATCGTTCTTGCATTGTGCAAACATAAGTATCTCTAGTGTTTTTGAAGGTACTCAGCCGAAAAAAACTTCCCCTCGTATGTATGCTACAGTATCGTTACAAGTATTTCTAACTACTCTTCGCTTGCCAGAGGAGGGAAGAGTACACCCTCGTGCTTCGAGCCGAGCTCGACCATAGGCATGCCGTAATCAAGATCAGCACCAGGCTGGCAATAGGCCAGAGTTCTTCTGTCTTCTTGTACACCAAGCTGGTCCAGAAGTTTCCTTGCTTTATTTGGCATGTAAGGTTGAAGAAGGATACCACTGATGCGCAAAGCCTCGGCTGCAAGATATATGGTTCGGTCAACGTTTTCTCCAGGTTCTCCAGGAGCAAACTCGAGTATATTGTCCCATGGTTTCGACATCTGGAAGAACGCGTTTGCCTGACAATGTTAGTTCATGCCTATTAATGTGCTCTATAACCACTTACTCCTCGTACAAAATCTGTTACCTGGAACAGCGCTTTCCGAGGATCGTATATATCGAACGAGCCATCGACCTTGGAGGCGACAGTGCTCAGAGAATTGGTCCAAAAGCTTGAACCAGGTCCATCTTCCCAGTAATCTGCGGGTGCACTCCCAATGCGTTCAACTGCGCCACGAACGCTCCATTTCTTCCCCCTGGTGACGCGAGAAGCAAGATTCCCTAATTGCTGGTTGAGAAATTTGTTGTACAGTCGGATGATGTGAGTATTGTCGTAGCTCGAGTCATCCTGTATGCCACCATCGTGGGCCATGTAGAAACGCATGACATCCGGTCCGTATCGATCTAAAGCACGGAAAGGATCCACGACCCGACCAGTCGACTTTGACATCTTCGCACCTCCTAAGGTCCAGTGGGCGTGTGTCAAGATTTTTCCGGGGAGAGGTAGGCCAAGTGCCATAAGAAATGCAGGCCAGTAGATGCAATGGAAGCGAACGATATCTTTTCCTATGACATGACAATCGGCCGGCCAGCCTCCATCTTGTTCCTTGCCTGGTGTAAAAGGGTAGCCCGCCTTCGTTGCGTAATTCATGAGAGCATCAAGCCAGACGTAAATTGTCTGCGAAGAATCGTCTGGAACACGAATGCCCCACGTCAGTCGGTCGTAGGGACGAGAAATTGACAAATCCTCGAGTCCAGACTCTACCGCTTGCACAACCTCTTTCATGCGGTGCTCCGGAGCTATCCATTTTGGGTTTGCCCTATAGAATTCGAGTAGAGGTTCGCGGAAGGCCGAGAGGCGGAAGTGGTAGTTTTCTTCGGAAGACCATTCGACTTCGCTGCCCGTTTCGATTGATGTCTATAGCTCGGTCAGCTGATGGCTCATAATAGCATGAAATCCAGCCATACCATAATTTTCCTCCCTGTAGATGGCTCGATCCAAGGCTGCACTCCTGACTGTGGATAGAAGCACTCGTCGGTGACTGAGTACCATCCCTCGTGTTTCTGTTCATAGATAAGGCCCTTCTCTTGTAGCAGGTACTGTCCATTATCAGCGACCTTACATATAATTAAGCTCCTTTGAATGCTCATACCCAAGCATATTGTACAGCGTCCTTGTGGTCTTGATCTGTTGTTCGTACGAAGTGATCGTTAGAGATCTCAGCCTTTAGCGCAAGGTCCTGAATCGTGTGAGCCTCAGATTAGTTAAGGCATTGTACCCACGTTGCATACCCGGAAAATATCTGCGCCTTTGTCGCAGAATGCCTTAGGATCGACACCAGCTTTAGCAGCTGCCCGTTGAACTTTCAGGCCATGCTCATCCGTGCCTGTACACATAATGGCTTGTTTTCCTTTTAGTGTATTCCATCGCTTGATAATATCCGTGAGGACCATGGTATATAGGTGGCCGACATGAGGGGCGGCATTGACATAGAAGATTGGTGTGGTGACATAGTACGGCTTCTCTGGCGCTGGTTTGGTCGAGGTGAATCGCCTGAGACTACAGTAGACTGGACATGATCGATAGACCCAAGGCGAGCTTCTGGAGAAGCACAAATATACGCTACGCAATGCTGGAACCGTGGAGTTGGCTATTCGTGTACGCATCCTGTCTCAATGGCATCACGACGCATGTCTTTCGCGACTGCAGCTCCAAAGCTCCGAGGCAAACTAACCGTATATGGACTAGCTGTCCTGACTAAGCATTGAACTTCATGACACGCAACTTGCTGCACTTAGCAACAAAAACGATTGAATTACTCGACTCCTGTTAATGAATGCTACAATCTTGTGTTGCTGGTACTTTTGTCCCTTCTGGGTCTGATTTACAACCCATGCGCAATAGACCAATACTTTGAAGACCGAGGGATATGAGAGCAGAGCTAGAAATAGGAGATCTATTTCTCAGAGAACCACAAGTAGTTATTTCCCTTGTCTTTAATTAGTGCAGACAATTTGATACTTGATGTAACGGTGCAGAGCATGTTTCTGACTCCCAGAGGCTCACGGTCTTCAAGTGATTGCTGTTTGTACAGTACCGTCAGTTTTCGATTTCCGATCAGCTCTTGCAACTTGCTATTCATCGTTTACTAAACCTGTGCCAAATGTATTATCAATGGTTACAGTAGGTGAATGTGCAGCTTTCCTAAGATTTGGCTCGCTATTCAGATGCTATTTAAATCCTAAACCGGCAACTTCAATATTTCACCTTCACACTTGCCACTTCCAGCAGCAGAGAACTCTTCGAAGGTTTAATGGGTATATGCCTTCTATACACTATCTATCATGCTAAACAATTTGACAGCATCAGATATGCGCGAGCAGCAGTGCTGGCTGCTGAGCAGACTCTTTTCCTGGTTTAAATGACTTATATTGATAAGGGGCTTTATGACTGGATACTCGATTTTTCAGCTCAGAGGATAACTATTTGAGCAAACATCTTTCACTTTCACCGATAGTTCTTTACTGGACGTCACCGCGTCTCTATGATTGTTCCTATTGACACCCAGTACACTCTATTGACGTACTTCCCACTGCAGCAGAGATGCGACTTTGATTCCTTTTTTCACAGAATGGCTACCGGCTATAAAATCCTGCACTTCCAAACGCAATACACACACCATTAGTTCATCGTTAAATCAGTCGATCTAGTATCAAATTTTTCTATATCCAAAGTGCTCCTCTCATCGTTCAAGATGAGGTTCAACGCTATCATCGTCACCACCATCCTGTCTGCCGGTGTCTTCGGTATTGCTATTGACAACCTCGCCCCCGCTGGGGCTGTCGAGGTCACCAAAGCTGCTCCTGGGACAACCACCGAGGCCGAGACAGCTCTCAAGAGCCTCGAGTTCTACGAAGAAGAGGAAGATGAAGAGAAGCTCGGCAAGCGCGAGGCTAAATACCTATGGGCCTGGTCTCCCACACGCCGTCCTACTGGCCTTCCCGTTGGCAAGCGCGAGGTCAAGTCCCAGCCTTCCTCGGGTTGGAGCCACCCCTACCGCTCCATCGGCCTGCCTGTAGGCAAGCGTGATGATGAGCCTGATGTGGAGAAGAAGAAGAGTCACTGGACCTGGCCGCTCTCTCACAGGCCCCTTGGCCTTCCTGCGGGCAAGCGTGGCGCCCAGGGGTAAACTCTGTGTCCCTGAAAACGACGAGAGTTAATATTCAACGCATCGCAACTTTCTCTTTCTGTATATCTACAGGCCCGATGGCGACATGACAGGCACAAACATCTTGTACATACAAGTCACTAAATATACTGGTTCCAGTCTGGGATAACATGTCTTCTTTGTATGTTTTAAAGGGCAGAAAGAGTCCTCGATGCTTGATGGCATGTGTGAGAAGGACGTTGTGACAATGATAGGACATTTGACCTCTTCTACGATGTCAGTGTATTTTTATTCATGGATAGTATTCTTCCCGGGCTTTTAGTGTCTTTTTATATACTACTAGATGAGTTAGTCATCTCGTCTTATTTAGTCTTAGACTCCCACAGACGTTAACTGAAAATCAATCAATTAATTAATCAGTGTGTCGGTATACCCTCTCGTCCCTATTTTGGTAGGTCCGGGAGGTATTGTGACCTGCACCTTATCGAAGAGAGTGCCCTAGATTGGGAGAGAGCTTTTGG
>JALRMI010000314.1:0-35167 GCA_026120165.1 Leptosphaerulina australis
ACGGCGTGTCGGCTGTCTGCCATGCCAGCCATTCCGGGCATAGCTGCGAATTACACGCGGCTGCAACCGAGTAGGATTAAATAAATAAATAAATAAATAAAATGGTATGATTATCTATGATGTTTGCATCAGCATCGGTTCCACCAAAACTTCTCGCATTATGCTACTTCGTGTATATATATCTCAGTAGATAGTTCATTGAGCAATCAATCCGATTCCTCAGCTCCCATTAACAACATAATCTGATATGCGCACTGGTGGCTGGTTTGGGTATTGTGTAAATTGAGCAATAGTTGTATCGAACAGTGCATAAACACACAGTTACGGCCAACACAGAGAAAACAACCCAGCGAATCTGGCTCTACAACTGGCAAGCTAGCAGAGGGTTTCGACGCCGCTGCTATCCCTTGCTTCGTAGGAGATTCGCGGTACATTTCAATCTACTCTCTTTGGCCAATTCAATCCTTAAGTTCCATCATCCTGTGCCCTTGCGCCACCGTAGACTAGCGTTCTGCGATATCTATGGGCAGTCAATTAACAGCGTCCAAAAATACCTTCCCAGTCTACGGGCGGATCTACCGACAGCTCTAGTAATTGAATATTGGAACAAACACCCACAGCTATTTCGCATCCTTCACGTTCGATAGGCCACCTCAAGACGTACTCACGGCTGAATGCACGATCGATTCCCATCAAGCAGTAAGCCCGCTGCAACGGCAATATCCCGATAAGCCGACCTGCCTCAACTGTTACATCAAGCACATAGCGCTGGACAAGGTATAGCGAGACCTTTTGGAACTTATGTACATTTGTGTTAGCAAGATTGCTTCGTTATGCTTAATATGCTCTATCAATATGCGTTGATGGGCTGAGACTCTCATTAGGCGGACCTGCGCAACAGGTGCGCCGCTCCCGTGTACGGCCCGCTCGCTTATGGGCCACGTCCATTCAGAAGGACTGAGGCTCACGCTTGTATATATCTATAGAGAAGGTGCGAAGCTCACGTTCCGCTGTGCTAGAGGATGTACGTCTCCAGCAGAACGACTTCTTACAAGCTTTGCCAAGCCAGTGTTTAAGCATTTTATCTGTCCGTCCCTGGATCGCCGCAAGGGCAGCTGACATGGAAACCCGACGCAAGTGGTCACCGCGTGAGGACGCGTTATTGATGGAGGGGTATCGAATACAGGCACAGAGTAATTACCCGATCCCATCCTTGTTTCACGCGGTATATGCACAAGTCACTGACGAATGGACATGTAGAACCAACGGGCAAAGGCGGCACGATCAATTGGCACGAAGTCGCCAAGAGGGTGCCCGGTCGGGATAACAAAGACTGCCGAAAGAGATATTACAACGAGCTAGATGGAACTGTCAAGAAGGGCACGTGGACTAAGAGCGAGGACGAAAGGTTGGAAGACTTCGTGCGCGAGTACGGGACGCAGTGGGCAGTCATTGCACGGCAGATGGAAACACGCAGCGCGGACCGTAAGTGCCGTACAGAAGAGGCAGGTGACTGCTGTTACTAACTGCGTGGAGCAGAGTGTTCGAAGCGATGGAACCATTCCCTGAAGCCCGAGCTGGAGCGTCGACCATGGACGGAGCAAGAGGTGAGCTGATAGTAACATCCTATTGAGGTTTTACCGGTTAAAATCAAGGACATGCTAACGTGGGGGGCCCTATACAGGACCATCTCTTGATGCGGGCGGTGTTGGCGCACGGCCATCGATGGAGAGAAGTACAATGCACGCACTTCCCATCACGGTCGGCGAACGACGTGAAGAACCAGTAAGGCAGCAGAGAAAGGCACAGAGCTGGGCTGACAGCGCCTAGACACACGATCCTCATACGACGTGGCGTACAGGCTGCAGACGAGCAGTGCGGATGTATGCTCGGAGAACTGTCGTCGACCGGTTCCTCCGTAGGACCATCTCCGGGAGGCTGGGCGCCTACGCCGCAAACTCTACCGAATGAGAGCGGGATAATGGCGGCCGCGGTGGACCAGGCCTTGCTGTGGGATGGAGCTGACCTAGGGAGCATGGGAGAGGACGCACTACTCAGTATCCTATCCAATAATGGTGATTCACACATGGGTTACGGGATGTGGACTGGGATGAATGGAAAGTCACTGACGGGCGAGAACGATGGAGGCGTGCAGGATGCATTGGTACAGGTGCAGCCAGAGAACAAAGCGGCAGCCACACAACGGATCACCATCACAGTCGAAGACGCTGAGCCTGAAACGTTGACGCAGGTCATGGACGTCCTTATGCGGTCGCGGGCGCGGGTGTCTTTCTGCAGGGGATAAGGAGGCACAGCACGATTCCACGCCAATAAGTGAGCACGATTCTGCAAGGGGTATTACAGCGCTGATTAATGCGCAATCTTGGGCCAGGGTGTGAAAGACGACACTGTACTCTGGTCCTTTATTGAGCTATTGCAGCACCGTATAATGGCTGAGAGATAAATACGACAAGACGACGGCTGTATCGAAGCCATACCAGTACAGTCTGTCAGCAAGACCATACTACACAGGACACACCTCGCCTCACTATGCCTAACGTTCTCATCATCGGCGGCTCCGGCTACCTCGGTACAGCCATCGCTCAAGCTTTGCTTCGCTCTGGGGGGTACGCTGTCTGGGGAACGGCTCGTTCCGCCGCTAAGGCTGCTTCGCTGCGCGCCATCGAAGTCTCGCCCGTCGAAACTGTCGACCTGGCCAACCCGCAGACACTCGCCCAGGCAATTGATGCACACCACATTGACGCCGTCGTCGATGCTTCGTCGGCATATGAGCAGGCAGCGGGCGTCCTGGATGCTGTTGTCACGGCAGCAAAGTCGCGCGCAGACACGCTCACCAAGGACAAGGCCATAGGTCCTAAACTTGCCTTTATCTACACGTCGGGCTCATGGGTCCATGGCTCTCCATCACGCCGTGTCAGCGATCTGGTACGTACCTGGCCTCCTATTTCTTCTACAAAATCACGTGACTGATAGGAGGACAGACACCGCCAGGCACATCCATCTCTCCTGGTAAGCCTGCCACGGCAGTCGCCTGGCGCCCTGCACATGAGCAGGCGATTCTAGCTGCCCGTGATGTCCTTGATGTCGCTATTCTTCGTCCAGCCGCCATCTATGGTCGCGGCTCATGGGTATGGGGCACGTGGTGGGGTCCCCTGCTCGCAGCAGCTCAGAGTGGCTCTCGCGATGCCATCCAGGTTCCAGCTGACAAGACCGCTCGGACGGGTGCTGTGCATGTCGACGACTTGGCTGCCGCGTACCTGGGGGCGCTCGACCGCATCCACGGCCAGCTGGGTTCCTGGCCCGTGTTCGACCTCACCACAGAGAATCTGTCTGTGGTTGACTTGCTCGAAGCGGCCAAGGCGGCGCTGGGTGTTGAGGCGGAGCTCGTGTATAGCGGTACACATGGCAACGCTTTTCTGGAGGCGCTGAGTCTGGTAGCCAACACTGACTCCAGCCGTGCGAAGCAGGTACTGGGATGGGTGCCCAAGAGAGTTGACCTAGTGCCTAACACAGCCGTGTATGTGAATGCTTGGAGGGCTACCGAAGAGCTGAAGCCAAAAGCTTGAGCGAACGGGTCCATGATGGCCGGGTCTGCAAGATTCGAGCAGTGACTTAACAGCTTGGACACAACCGGTAATGTTGCTAGAAAGAACCAGCCGAACACAACTAGACAGAACAGCAGAATCATCAATACTATCAAGTTACATCATTGAACGTTCCATTGCAACATCTGACAGGATGAAAGTAGATCTTCGGTTGAGTCTGGTAATAAATAGCAGCAGTCACCAAATCCCGAAAGACTGTGACAGGTTACAAGTGTCTGAAAAAGACAGAAACTACCCGTAGCTTTACATTCAACAGCTTATGGGTTATTTGAGAAATACATGTCAACAATTAGTCTAAGAAAGCTGAATTGATTAAGCTGACTTCGATATATTTCGAAGAATTCAACACCCAGCAGCTGCAATCAAAATCAAAAAGCGCGTGAGAGCGCTCTTACGCCCTTTCTGACGCCTAAAACCCAGCTATCCAAGCCTACTGTTGCGTCTTAGGAACTTGAAAAGCTATCATAGAGGCTACCGCTGCGTTAGAATGTAACTGCTGCTGCCTCTCAACAACTAGCGGAGCTCTCTTGAGAGTCACGATTGTTCGATTCGATGGCGGAGGACGCGTTCTTGCCACATTCGGAAGACCCTCTGATTACTGCTGGAGCAGCAACATGATAGTTATTTTTAGAACACACCTCCGTCCTCCTTCCGCCTTGCCCGCCAGCGGCAACGTAGAATTCGTGTCGATAACATCATAGAGCGACACCCGTGTTCTTGTGGGTTCTTGCAGTTTCCATGTGACAACCCAAAGCATATATAAATCTGCCCATCCCTGTCCCCCTCTATGAAATAGAAATAACAAAAAATATAATAAGAGAAGAGAATCTCTCTTCGCTCATTGAAGCTACAAACATACATGCTGTGTAGGTGTTAAGGATCGATTCTGCAACTTCATACTCTTCCGGACCCAACTCCCATGGCAACTGTGAGCCCGCTAACAGACGAGCACGATTGGCGATACTCTGATGGCACCCACAGCATGTTTTCGTCAGCATGCTTGATCCATATGTCGTTTGCACTAAGGCTTATACCTTGATACAGGGGTCGCGCAAGTTCCTCTTTGTCGTTTATACTAGAAACTTCTGAAGTTTGAATGACGATGGTACCTATGTCAGTAAAGAGACAAGAGCCGGTAGAGCCAAAGGATAAATCATAAAGAGTCTTGCCAATATGGAGGGTCTGCAGGCAGGCGCCGCTGCTCGCATCCCAGATCTTGACCGTCTTGTCATCCGACGCCGACGCCAGCTGGGCCGAGTCGTGCGAGAAGGCGACTGACATAACAGAACGGCTATGGCCCTCGAGAGTCTGCAGGCACGCACTTCATTCATTGCTCACAGCTGGCCAAATTGTGATGCCTTTTGGCTCTTCGTGCTGAAACAGCCGTCGTATCAAACTTCCTGACGGACTGAATAACAGCGCAGATGCATACGTTTGAAGAGGGTAACTCTCGATTGCTTCTCTGTGATGCATGACAAACTGCAGTGCATCCTGAATGAGCTGGCTAAGTTGATCTTGATCCCGCATCTGCTTTCCCTATTAGCGTCTGGATTTCGTTGCAATTTAGAGGCCTGTACCTGCACTAATGACATCAGTTTCGCCATTGACACTAGACCTCTTTCCAGACTCTTACAAGGACTGAGTCCCTCTAGCCAGTAAAGCAACTTTTTCCTCGGGAATTCATCGATTACCCCTCTGGTTTGAAAGTTACGGCCCTTGCTTGCCAAAAGCTTAGGTTTCGAATCGTAAAGATGGTCGATCCAATAGACACATTAGTAGCCCAAATCTGCTAATGGATCTGGATCAGGCTGTGTGGCGTTATCAATAAGACATCCCATCGCTTTAAGACTGTACATATTTCTGTGCAATGTTCTAGACAGCATCGCTAACGACCTCGATAAGATTGCATGATGAGCTTCTTCAGCTCCATCTGGAAAGATGTCATTAAATGCCTTTGCGAAGAGGAAGTCCTTTGCGGACTGATGCACAAAGTAGATTACGTCTTTGCGAACGGTTAGAAACGATCCGCAAAGGCTGAAAATCTCCCGCACTGACTCGAGGTCATCGACAAAGTCTTCAAGCTGCTCGACAAGCGCAGCTAGTTCGGGGATCGTAGCAGGTCGGTACAAGAGCGCAGTGGAAGCCAGCACCTGCCGACAGACTTCAGCGTCATCTTTTTCACTCATCTGGTGCATCATCTGTTTGTACAAAGCGTCTAGGCCAGGTGGGAATAAGGCTAGCTTCTTTTGCACGTGCCGGTTCGCGGTAGCTTTGAGGTCTTGGCAAACCAATGCCACCCAAAGGAAGGTGTCGTTCGTGTTTGACGTCAAATGCTGGAGCACAGCGTCTTGAGTTTCTGCTTTCCATTGCTTTTCCTTTGCCAACTGATTCACCTTTTCATTAACGAAAATGCGAACTGCTGCTGACACCGACTCAGCGTTCAGCTCAAGGCTTAGTCGTACTTTGTGCCCAGCCTGCTCCAGCTGTTCCTCAATTTCTGGCCAGTTACAGCTAGAAATAACCCACCTGACGCAAAGAGATGCAAACAACTGCTTTACGACAAATTCTGTCAGCTTCGGCCTATCAGTAACGCACTCATCGAGCGCGTCAATTATCAGATACGTTGTGTTTTGATATGGATCTTGTAGCACATCTGCGAAGATTTCTGTCAATGCTACCCAGGTATTCGCGTCTTCAAACAGTGTTTTGCCTATGCTGTCGTGCTTCTTGCGGATATGCGATACAAGTGACGGTTGTTGCTTCACCAGCATGTACAAAAGCCCTCGGAGCACAGCTGTGGCACTGTTGATGCGCGAGTCTGTCGCCTGGCAGAAGAAGTACGATATAAGGGCAGTCTTAGGCATTGAGCTGTGCAAGAAGTCGACAATGCCGCAGAGTAGCATCGTCTTGCCTTTACCAGGATCACCTTTGACCCACAGTAGTCAGTTGTGCGGGTCTTGTCGCCATTGTTGGAAGGTAGTGTTGTTGAGAACCCAACGGTAGGAGTCTGTTAGCAGTCCGCCCTTAGTTTCCTCGATGCGCTTCTTATCGTCGCGCGGGTTACTAGAGCGTAGGTCTTGCAGACAATTGTTCAGCTTGTTCACCTCTTCCTCAAGCCTTTTGAACGCACTGAATGAACTTTCTCCATAGCGATGAGGCATTTCGACATCAAGAATGCCCAGCAATGAATAATCTTTATCTTCTTCGATTTTCGTTTGGCGGCACTGTATCCAAAAATATCGCTCTTTATCGCTGAACTGAGATAGAGGTGCCTCTTCAAGCGCCTTTTTAGGAATTCCCGTTCTTTCATGAATTTGATACGCTAGAGAGGTTCTGTCACCTAGTCATTTATGTTCCCTGGAAAAGAATTCAACACGGCTTGGGGCAAGAAGCTCCTGGAGCGTCCAGCCTCGGGTGAACCATCTGCTTTTCTGAAGCTCAGATTCACATGCTTGCGGACTAGAAACATCTGATAGGAGGAAGAAGCGGCGAGTGATGCTCTGATACCAGCGGAGTAGAGAGTTGATGACTAGGAATATCCAAACCCAAGTAAACCACCCATTTTTCTGAACCTCTGATTGCTGCAACTTGCACGCTGGGTTAGTGTCTAAAGGTAGGCTCGAGACATCTGACGAATAGACATAGCATCGAGCTGAGTTGCGGTACCAGCGAAACATAGAGTTGATGGCCAGCGAGAGTTCGGCATGGTTTTCTTTGTCAATGCAGCAGGTATCAATCCAAAAGTACTGCAGACTATCACGTTGTGCCATGTCGTCACAGACACTTCTGAGAGGAGCAGTTGCACCAGTGCTAGACTGACTGAATCCATTCCAGCACTCATGTTGGAAAGAAACAAACTGAAGGCGGCCGCAGATGAGATCTGGTAAGGAGGCGCTTTCCAAAAATAGTTATCGCATGACATGCCGATCGAAGCTTTTAGAAAAGCGCCATAAGTGAAGTCGGTTAGGCATAGCGTCGAATAGAATAAATTCAGCCTTGCCCTCGTTTTGTGGGCCATGTAATCACACCAGAGGCTGTTGCCAAAACGCATAGCGCCAAGAGCAGGTGTCCCTGACACGGAAATAGCCTCGGAGTACACATTTTCAACGTCTGATCGTCTTTACAACATAGGGGAATGTGCTTCTAAGCCAGATATATCGTTTCAGCATCTCAGAATAGAAAAAAGTGCTGATGGAGGCGACAGAGCGTAGCCAGAAGGCGAAGTGACTTTTAATGCTGCGTGCGACGTGATCGCCCATATGGCCACAACTGTTGTAATCTTATTGCTGCAAGATACAATGCGGTAGAAAAGTGTTCAAAGGAGAGGATCACATCAGATATGGATCTGTAGAAGCAAGTGGGAAAGGATAAGTCGTCTGGACGGTCAATCCATCTCGCTGAAAGGCATTTCTCGCTTACGGGCAGGGAACGTTAATACCGAGGACACTAGTAGTCATGTGACTTTAGTGACAACAACCGTTTTGGGTGGCTTTATAAATTTACGTGAAGCAGAGGTGGTTTTGGTGTTTGTGGTCTACGCGACTACACCTACAGACACAGCATGACATCATGGGTTCGATACTAGTTTATACTCGCTTCCAGCCCCACCCGCCTAGCTTGATTCTGGCCGCCAAAAGCAGCCCGCTCCCCACAACCATTGCGCATCCACAGAACACTTTCAAATATGTAAACCCGCCTCCATCTCGCTGTACAAGCGCGCCTGCGATCGGGTTGCCCGTCAGCACTGCTCCGCTCATGAGTGCAAATGTTGCCCCCATGCGTGCTCCAATCTCATCCACAGGTGACAACGTCTGCACCAGGGCCGGCGTCATGCCCACAAATGTTCCTGACGATACGCCAAACGCAATTGCGAATGCTAATGTCTCTGCATTACTACCCTGTGGTGAAGGCAGCCACAGCGCGAGCACAAATATTGCCGAAAACATTGTCGTCACCACCATGACGTTGAAGCGCCCGATTTTGTCGCCAAGGTAGCCAGGCACAATCCGCCCAAAGATGCTGGCTGCATTGAGCACCGAAATCATGTAATTGGCTAGCTCTGGTCGCATGCCGCGGTGCTCAGCCTCCAGCGGCAGAAAATTGAATGGTACGAACATGCCCCAGGAGAAGAAGAGTAAGCCCAACGCGTTGAGCCGGAAGGTAGTCTCGTGCACAAGCGGCCGGTACAGCGGGGCGAGGGCGAAGCCTCGCGGCTGAGGCGGCGTGCGCGCGCGTACCGTTATACACGCCGGGATGAGGAGGAAGAGAAAGAGAAAGGCACACGTGCGCATAGCCCAGGGGAAGCCGGCGTCAGGGAGCATGCGTGTCACAATGATGCTGCACGAATATTAGGCCTAGCACACGGAAAAGGGGGTAGGAATGGCGTTGGAGATACTTACGGGAGCATAACACCACCCAGCGAAGAACCGGATGCAACTACGCCAAATGCTAAGGCGCGTCGCTTGAGGAACCAGGAGCCTATCGGGCTGGTCGCAGCAGTGAATAGGGCTGATGCACCGAGAGCGCTGCAGATGGACTGCGAGAGCATCAACTGGTAGTATTTCGAGCTAAGCGACGCCATCATGAGGCCAAAGACGTGCAAAAATGTGCCGCCCACGAGCAGTGGCACGGAGCCCCAGCGATCATAGATTATGCCGTTGCCCGCCATGCTAAAGTACATGATTCCTACCTGCGAGACATCAGTCACTACATACAAGAGCTAACCAGGGCAGTGCCGCCTTACCTCAAGCGATGTTATCCATGCAACTGTGCTAGGTGCATAATGTCGTAGCTCGTTGCGCTGGTACTGCGCCTCGAAAAGGCCGATGCAATTCACATATCCAAAACTGCAGAACAAACAGCACCACGCCCCTGCGACTACAGTCCACGCCTTAAAGCCGCCATCAGGCGGTGGTGAGACTGAGGTTGAGGTTGAGGACTGTACTGCGGACGCGTCCGACTCGATCTTCGACTTGGTCGACATTGCTGACCCTGCCATGTTAGATGCACAACAGAACCAGTACTTGGGTTAGCAAACCTCACAGTGATAGCTAACACTCGTACAGATATGTCTTGCTCGTGTGTCGATACTGTGTTCCCTTGCGCTTACCTCTTAAAGGATCTAGTTGGGCCCGGAGTACAGGTATTGGAGATACCGTACATTCACAAGTCCGACTTTAAACAAAGCACTGCAATAAACGATGCGGTTGTTTCCTGCCCACATCCAACTACCAACAACAAAAATTACCACTCGCCTTCGTTGTCAACATGTCTTTCGCCGGCAAGGTCGCATTGATCACTGGTGCCTCTAAAGGCATCGGACGCGCCATCGCATTACGCTTGGGAAGAGATGGGGCTAGCGTCGCAGTTGGTTACGGCACTGATGCTGAAGGAGCACAAGAAGTCGTGGAACATATAGGCCATGAACGGGCGCGCGCATTCCAAGCCGACGTCGCTGTAATAGCTGACCTGGAGCGCTTGGTGAAACAAACCGTCGAAGCCTTTGGCAAGATTGATGTGCTCATTCCCGCTGCTGGTGTCATGGCTGCCAGTCCGCTTGAAGCCACGAGTGAGGAACTGTTTGACCGCATATTCGCCATAAATGTCAAACATCCCATGTTTCTTTGTCAGGTATGTTCAGGGTCTCGTGTTGATTCCATGTCTGATTGCCGCATCTGCTCACGTGCTGCAGAAAGCGGTTCCTCATATGGCTGCCGGATCGCATATTGTCCTCATCTCGACTACCTTGACTGCAGCCTCGACCGTGATGCCCCCATACCTTCCTTATGTCTCGTCAAAGGGAGCTATCGAGCAGATGACTCGCGTGCTCTCTAAGGATCTCGGAAGGAAAGGCATCAACGTCAACTGCGTTGCTCCAGGACCGACTAGCACGAAGCTATTCATGGCCCATCAGACGGAACAGTCCCTTAAGATGCTTAGCAGCCTCAATCCCAACGGCCGCATTGGCGAGCCAGAAGAAGTTGCCGATAGCATTGCCTTCCTATGTTGCAGCGAGAGCCGCTGGGTTATGGGTCAAACTCTGCGGGTTAATGGGGGCATGGCCTAATTGGGGAGGGACCCTACATGTAAGGCAGCAAGTAGGTTGGAATATATACTCTGGTCCAAAGCCAGAGTACACACGAACACGAACAATGTTATACTTGTGGCCTGCTGCTATGGTTGAGAATACCAATCTCGTTGTATACACACAATGGCAACTCTTCTCTCATTGGCATTCGAGCATTATGTGCTGGTCGCTTTGGCTGTGCCCATAGTGTTTGTACTTTTCTCCTCTCTACGTTCATACTATCGACTTTTTCACCTACCAGGTCCGGTCTTCGCTCGGTTCACCAACATTCCACGCTTCTTATGGGTGTTGGGTAACAACGCACATAATGTCCACACAGCACTACACCGGCGCTATGGGCCTATCGTCCGCTTTGGACCAAACATGGTTTCCATCAGTGACCCCAATGAAGTCAGCCAGATCTATGGCTTCAAAAAGCCCTGGCTCAAAGCAAGGCTTCCTATCCTGTGCCCACAAAACTCAACTAACATGATTTACCAAACTTCAGTCTGACTTCTACCACGCCCTCCTCATGAAACCGTACGGCAAGCCTGTTCCCGGCATCTTTGCTGCGCAAGACGAAGAGATTCATCGCGCGCTCAAACGCCCCATCTCAGGAGCCTACTCTATGAGCACACTGGTGTCGTTCGAATCCTATGTTGACACGACTATGGAAGTATTTTGCACACAGCTGGACAAGCGCTTCGCTCGCAACAACGAGATCTGCGATCTCGGCAAGTGGCTGCAGATGTTCGCTTTCGATGTTATCGGCGAGTTGACGTTTTCGAAGCGTTTGGGATTTTTGGAGACTGGTGAGGATATTAACGGTGTTATGGGGGCTATTTGGGAGGCGTTCAAGCAGACTTCGTTGGTAGGTTGCTGTGTAGGCTTGGATCTGTGCATGGTTTGGTTCTGTAGTGAGGAACGGGAGCTGACGCGATGTAGGCAACGCAGATGCCCTGGCTAGATTGGGCCTGGATCAACAACCCGGTGAAACGATTCTTGCGTGGCAAAGGCGTGAGTCCCGGTGGGGCATTTGCTATGGCACGGGTCCAGGAACGGAGAGACTTGCAGAAGTCGACTCAGAAGAATGACTGGCACATCAATGAGCGTGATTTCCTCTCGCGATTCCTCGAAATCGAGGCAAAGGAGAATGTGCCGCCATAGTAAGCTCCCTCTTATCGGTTTCCTCCAACATCCAACTTGAAAACCCCAGTCTCACATCTGTCACAGCGCTCTCTCCGCATGGGCCTCCTCCAACATCACCGCTGGCAGCGATACGACGGGTATCTATCTCCGCACACTCTTTCACTCCCTACTCACCCATCCCCACACACTTGCCAAACTCACCGCCGAACTCGATGCTGCAGCCTCAACCGCCGCTCTCTCTCCCCTTGCATCATGGTCCCAAACCCGCTCGCTCCCGTACCTGGATGCCTGCATCAAAGAAGCCGGTCGCTTGCACCCACCGTTCGGGCTTCCCTACGAACGTGTAGTCCCGGCCCCTGGCGCTACAGTATGTGGTAAGTGGCTGCCTGGTGGTACTGTGGTAGGCATGTCGGCGTGGGTGGCGCACAGGCAGAAGGATCTTTACGGGGAGGATTGTGATGTATGGAATCCTGAAAGGTGGCTTGAGGGCGGCGAGGAGGTGAGGAGGGCTAGGGAGAATGGACTGCTTACAGTATGTACTGCTTGTTTCTTTTGTGGTAGATGAAATGGAAAGCGTGCTGACTGAGTGTGTAGTTTGGCGCGGGCACGCGGTCGTGTATGGGGAAGCACATCGCGTACTTGGAAATGTATAAGGTGGTGGCTACGCTTCTGAGGCGGTTCGAGGTATGTCTTCTATGTCTTCGGGGGAGGAGGGGGGGTTTCAAAAATGCGTCTGTTTAGTACAGATGGATTGAGCGATGACCAGCCCATCTGCATTCTTTGCGGCTAGTTTCGGTACTGACTGAGCTGATTACAGTTCGACCTCGTACCCTCTGAGGAAGGTGGTGATTGGAAGGTAGAAAATAGATGGTTCGTCATGCAGGAAGGCTTGTTGGTGCGGCTGCGTGAGCGCAGGGATGCCGGCATCTGAGAAAGTTGAGGTTTAGCTCGGAGGTCTTGCGAATATTTCTTTTGCGTCAGGCTATCCTGCGACAGTGTATGGTTCACGGTGATGCATTGGTGAAGCATTGATTGGGAGGTGATAAGAATATATAGTTGCAGGTTAAGGGGCAGAGCTAAGAGTCACAACGTATGATTATATATAATAGCACAGTATGTCTTGCAAGCGGATAGACTTGAATGTAGTCGGGATTTGATTGTATCGATTCGACAGATATGCTTGGTTGTTTAAGCGGCGTGCTCTCAACGCAGTCAGTTCGACTCAAAGAGATATTAATATCATCAGTTTCTTATACTTCACTGTTCACATGCATTGTCTCTTCACGCTCTCATCATCCGTTCGAATCCCACCTGTACGCGCGCATCGTGGGTCTGACTTCCCTGGGACCAGAGTATAGTACAAAACCGCGTGTCTGAGTCGGACCATTACTCTACTAACCAATGAAAAACAGTGCTGAGACGACCCTGTTTAATAAAATGGTCGATCAGGCTCCAGAGAAGTGGACCAAGAAGAAACGTTACTGACGACAACATTTACGATTTCCTGTCCAGAATTTGCAATTTCTTAATGGCACGAAACCAGCCATCACTCACTTGGGAACGTGGGTTCAGGGAGTGTGCAGCGACCGATGCACTGCCGACGTGGGCAGATGAACGGTATTACACGGATGGTGATAACGGGATGAAGGCGCACTATAGCCCGCCAGAACAAGATCTTAGGCCTACAACCAAGATGGGGACAGCTATGGGAGTCGAGGAGCTGCCTGGGTGGCCAGCCTTGTATGATGGTACCCAGGGAGCAGAGCGGAAATCTCACAGCGGAGTATTCAGTGGAACAATCAATGAAAAGTATAATGGAGAAACCAACAATTTCGATAATGGGTTGTCCAATGAATTCAGACAAGAAGAAACTAAATCACTTGAAGAAGTAGACGTTCTGATCTGCGGAGGTAAGCACATCGGCCGCAATACGCGGCCCCCAAAGAATTACACACGCTCACACGCCCTAGCTGGTCCTTTTGGACTTGAAGTCGCTGTCTGCCTTGCTCGAATGGGCCTCACTTTCAGAATAATTGGTGCGCTCTTCTTTCCACTTGTCACCGCACCTACTAAGCAAAGCAGACAAGGCCGAGACGCCCACTCTTACAGGTCGGGCAGATGGTCTACAGCCCCGTGCGATTGAGCATCTTCACGCCTGGGGTCTATCGTCCGAGTTCACTGAAGAAGGTCCTCTCCTGAACTCCACGGTTCTCTTTCGTAACGGTGTAAAGCTCTTTCACAATTTCAGTTCCCAATGCGACTCGCGCTACAAAGGTATCCACGTGATCACGCAGGGCCAGATTGAGAAGATATTCATCCGCGATCTGCGCAGGCAAGGTGTGCTTGTTGAGCGGGGTGTCGTTGTAGAGCGCTTCCAGGTGCAAGATACGGTGGGCTCGGACCTGACGTCTCGGCCTGTTTCGGCTACCTTGCGCAATGTCCACACTGGAAGAATGGAGAGCGTTCGTGCGAAGTATCTTGTTGGGGCGGATGGGGCAGCGAGCGCGACGAGAGAGATGCTGGGGATCCGTTTCGATGGGCTGACGACGGATTGTTATTGGGCCATCATGGACTGTCAGTTCAAAACAGATTTTCCGTATATCTTAGGATTCTGGTACACACTTACAAAGACCTTTCTCGTTGCACCCAGTGCTGACTTTGACAAAGTATAGTTATCAGCGAAGAGCATGGCGGAGTCATTATCATTCCGCGTGAAGACGGCTATACGAGGTATGTTGATATCTGCCCTGCTGTATATAGAATGAGAACTGACTACTTGTAAAGATTCTACACCCAAATCACAGGGGAAAAGGCTAGGCAGCTCTCTGAGAAGAGGAACGGAAGACGGAACGCTAGCGATGTTGGAGCAACTCGCATTGATGACCATGGCATTACAGCTGATGAAGTCCTCGAGCAGCTCAACAAGATCATGACTCCATGGAAGGTCGAATTTGCCTCCTCCATGAGCTGGTTCGCAGTGTGGAGAGGTTAGTTCTTCATCCAAGTTTCAGTGTCCACGATACCAACTAACAGCGCTGAAGTCAACGAGCGAGTAGCCCGTACATTTTCCACTCCAGATCAAAGAGTCCACATCGGTGGCGATGCAGCGTAGGCCCTCTGCTTCTCTCCCCATCATTCCATTGTTAATCTTACCCAGGCACGTGCATAGCGTTCTCGGCGCATTTGGACTCAACTCTTCCATCTACGACGCTGCAAACCTGACTTGGAAGCTGGGACTTAGCATCCAAGGTGCTGCCCGCCCAGAGATACTGCTCCCAACATACGACTCAGAGCGCCGCCTCTTCGCCAACCGTGTCATCCGCGCTTCAGGTGCCTACCTTCGCTTTATCTGCAACACCAAGCAGCCGCTTGCTCAGCTCCGAGGCCTCAGCGACGACCTCGAAGTCCACAAAGAGGATCTTCCCGCACTGGATGGGACACCTGAAGCAGATCTGCGCTTCCTGCAATCCTTCTTCGGTCGCAATTCTTTCTTCTTGCTCGGCGTCGAAGGTCCGATCGTTGAATCTGCGATATGCCCTCCTGATAGGTCACCCTTGATTGAAAAGAACGTCTTGCCGCCTACGAGCCTGCTTAACGGCGTCCGTGTTCCCAACCCCCGAGTTTGTTATGGACTTGCTTCTACTGCCTACCTGTACGATGCCATGACCGGCATTGCTCGCTTCCACATCCTCCTTTTCGCTTCAGACATTCAAGGTCCTGTGCGTACCCGGCTCATCCGCTTCAGTGAGAACGCCTTTGGCCCAACAGGTTTCTACTCACGCTTTGGCGCAAGCGAGCGTTTCAATGTACTCCTCATCACCAAGGCATTGCCGCATGAGGCAGACGCATTGCTCAAGAGTGATCCGGCGCTTGAGCAGCTAAGACAAAAAGCTACCTTGGTCTATGATGATAGGACGCCGGATGAGGACGCGCACTATTGGTTCGCAGTTAATCACGCAAGGGGTGCAGTTGTAATTGTCAGGCCCGATCTGAAGGTTGGGATGAGTGCGTGGTTAGATGGAGGTGAGTCATTGAGCGAGTATTTTAGCGGATTTCTGTTGGAGATGAAGTAGAGCATTGTATTTTCTAGCTTTCTGTAAAAATGAGTGCCACGCACAGGTTTGGTCTTTGACATAGATGGAACCCCGCAATAGATCTATATGATGTCTTGCAATGGCAATAAATAATGCAGCAGGTCTCAATTGAAGAAATGTTTCGAAACTCTTCGGAGTTCCATATGTTTCTCAACAACGTAAGTTCGGATTGAAAGCACTGCTTTTCAGGGATTGTCGATCAGCAGACATGCGCTATCTTGAAAAGTCGTCCGAAGTTTTCACTTCTCAGTTGCAAATATCGAATGGTGGATTGTAGCACTGGTGCTCTTGCTTGCAGTGCGGGAGAGGGCAGGCATTGGCCACTGATAGGCACTGCAGCATGTCACGTGTTGGATCTATGATAGATATCTGGCGTCGTCCTAGGGTCTACATGTATGACGATTGTTCGATCGTAGAACGACGTAACTCACGTCTACCATTGTCATACAAAGTTCCGTTATGATGGTCATGGTACATATTACGATCACTCATCTTACTACCATTTCGATATCCTGTCCCCGCTAGCACTACTACATTGCTGAACAAACTTTGTCATTCTCCCTGGACCCAGATATGAACCCAGTTACGCCGCTTAAAAGTCATAAAAACACACTTTATCAACCCCAGTGCCGCTCCCGGCGATGCCGGTGCCATGCTCACGCTGTCCCGCTGATCCTGCATTACGGCCTCAAGAGAATCTGCGATGAGTAACATTACATCCACGCAGAATGCTGCGGTCCTAACTCAGTTTGCGTTCCCTGATATGAATTGGACTGCGCATCCAACTCCGAACAATCGTTGATTGGACACCTTTTGGGACCAGAGTACAGGCTTCAGCCGCCCCTGCGTTACCATATATTGCAATTTGGCAATGTACGTATCTCACACGTGCATTGCAAGGTTAAAGTTCAACACTAAGAGAAAATTATACTGTCCGGGCAACTCTTTATGAACAAGCGTAGCAAGGAAAGCATATTGTGGCGGTTCGGCCTCAAGAGCGGATGGTCAACTACCTCGTATATGGCCCCTAAGTGTACGCCATCCTCAGTAGTTCAGTCTGGACATCAACTACGAGTTGTGATTTCGCCGCTTGTGGCTTACGCCTTCACGAGTGTCGCGTCCTCCTATTCGTCTCACGTCAGGATTGGAAGCCTTGATCAGAACCGAAGGATAGAGGGAAGGAAGAAAGTGGGCAAGATACGGACGCCTGAACGCCATCTGTTTTTCAAGATACTATAAAACCACGGATTGGATACAATGAAGCTCACTACCAAGATCAAAGACTGTGAATTCCTCATTTATTTACCCAACAGAAGCCTCGAATCCCAGCGCAAGGAACCATGCTATACAATCTCGCACTTGTCTTCCTGGCTACAGCTGGCTTGACTGCTGGATTACCCCAAAAGAGTCTCCCCCCTTGCAGCATCATTGATCGTCCTTGCAGATGCCCTACAGGTTCAACATTTAAGAATTTCACTTCTTTTGGCATCATCGGCGCGCCTGCCATTGAAGTCCAGAGAATCATGGGCCCTTGTAAGAATCAATTTGCATAACTCCCCAGTATTGAAGCGTGTAAGCTCACAGTGAGGAGTTTTAAACATTCAGTTTCAAGGCGGTCTAATCCCAGCATCTGTAAATGGTGAAGAGGGCAAGCCAGGAGCATCGCGCACTTTCCATTTCTCTAACTCGGCTGGATCCTACGATATCACTGAAGTGGTTAGTCTTACAACACTAGTCTGGAATTTGGGGCCCGCATGATGGAGGCTAACATGAATTTTCAATCTGGCAGCTCACCAAATTTGAAGCTTTTCCAGATGGTGGCTTCGCGCAGACATATCAGCAAGCACCGAGTACGTTCTTCCACGAACCAAACCTTTCCCGCATTTGAACTATACATTGGATATTGGAGGCAGATGCTAACAGTGTCCCGCACAGAGCCTCAATCTGTGCATATCCCCGGCAGTGGTACCTATTGGGGTAACTGGGTCGTCATCAAGGGTCAGCAGACTCTCATTGCCAATGAAACAGTCGTTGCGTGGCGCAACTGGCGCTGCGACGAGGGCGAAACGTTCCGTATGTGGCCTCTATGTTCACCTCCTATGTTTCTTTACTGACTCGAATGTTTCCAGCCGCCGCAACATCCCATGAAGGAGGTATTGCAAATGCATCAGCGGTTATTGCAAAGGCCGGTAAGAAGACGGGCGTAGATGTTTCTCCGTTCACTACCTTTTATGAGGTTAGAGATGATTGAGGGTTGTGTTAAGAGCGTTGGAAGGGTGTATAGACTATGAGGTCTTCTTGAGCTTGTGATCTTGTACACTTTGTTGCTCTTTAGACTACACTCCTTGATTAGCAGCTGTTTACTAGCTTTCTGTACACTCCCATAGACGTTAAATGAAAACCAAATCAAATCACTAGCCTTTCATAGGAAAGTAATAGGGCCTTATCAATATTCTGTGGGGGGCGGGGTGGGGGTAGGATAGGGATATAAGTGCGAGGCTTGACAAATCGGATATAGTAGCAAACAATAAGCTTCCGACGCCCTACAGTCTCACTCCAAACCTCATGCACAATGTCATATGTCACAACAATTCAAGGAAGTCACGAAGAGATGCTGTAGACCTTTTTACCTGTCAGATGATAAGGGAAGATGCGACGGTTGTTCAAAGAAGAACACCAGGTGTCATCCTTGAAGGTTCTTTCATACACTGAAGAGGCCCCTTCTGCCATGGGGTATATGAGACTGCGAGTTATGTATCGCTGTCTCATTACCACTCGTATAAATAGGCAAGAGAAAATCACAAAAGAGAATCAACTAATTCTTCATATACACAAAATTTCACTGCAATTTGATCATCTAGATCCAACAATCCCACACGAAATCTGACTGCATGCCCACACGCAAGTTGAAGCAATAATTTACCGAAAAAAAAGTGAAGAACATGTCCACATATTCAAAAATGGGTTCAAGAATGAACGCAGAGCCGTGCATGCCACAATTAAAGCTCGGAGATATTCATAGATATGCAGGGGTAGGCGACGGAGCAAGCCACAATTTGGAAATTTATCCAGTTTGGAGCTGCTGCTGAGGATCCGAGTCTGCATGCTGCAGTAAAACATGGGAGCAGAGTATGCGTGGGGTGGATGGTCAGCATGGGACGTGCGTCAGTAATCAAGGCCTCCAGGCATTGTGGTCACGTGGCGTGTGCATGACCAAAGAGGAGCCCAGAGTATGCAATTATGCATGTGCTTTTGAGAGAATGAATGTGATAGCTGGGATAGTTTTCCTAAAGTCCGTTACATTCACAGTCTCTTCTCCTACACCTTCGCTCTTACCATCCGCAATCAGAACGTGACCATGCCAACCTTCACACGCCCGCCTGTCACCCTCCTTCCTGCCTCACCAGACCAACCCATTCGCACGATACCTGAACTAATAGACCACAACGCAACTTATAATCCAGATGTGCTATTCTGCGTACAGGCAGCGAAAGATGGTGTCGCAGTGCACATCACGTTTGCGCAGCTACGGTCTGCGATTTTGCGATGCAGCGCGCGGCTGCGGGCGGAACTGCACCAACTATCCGGCCCGCGGAAGAGTGCGCCGGTGGCACTGTTGATGGGTAGCGATGTGGGTTTGTTGGTGCATTTATTTGCACTGATGGGGATGGGTGTACCGGTACGTTATGGACTCTTACTTGAGACAAATGGAAGAGGAGGGCTAGAGGGCCGACAAATTGATATGGAATGAAGAAGAGAGATTCTAATATGGTTTACAAACAGGTCGCTCTTATATCCGCACGGCTGAGTCCTACTGCAGTCGCACATCTGCTGCGCAGTATTGGTGCTCGGGCAGTGATTGCGTCACCGCGTCTGGTCTCGCTCGTCGAGGCTGCATACTCGGAGCATGATGCGCTCGCTTCCCTGGTGTTGCACGTTGCTCAACCGTTTTTTATGGATCTTTCCACTGTTGAAGGTGTTGCTGATTCGCCCGTATCGAGTCCAGGGCACTATGTCAACGAGAGCGATAGGGATGTGCTAATCCTACATTCATCGGGGACAACAGGGTTGCCCAAGCCCATCTACCAGCCGCATCGATACTTGCTTGGATTTAGTCAATGCCATGAGCACACTGAGGACGAGGTTGTGGAGGCGCTCAACATGTCTACTTTGCCATTATATCATGGATTCGGCTTGGTACCCCCATGTCTCGCTCTTGGGATCGGAAAGCCATTCTACATCGCATCGGCACACACAGTGCCCACAGGCTCGTCTACTGCCGCAGCTATCAGATCGAGTGGGGCACAGTCGTTGATGACAGTCCCACACATCCTCGATGAGATTTGTGCAATGCCTGTCGAGGAAGGCATCGATACGCTGCGGCTTCTTCAGTTCGTGGCGTCAGCAGGCGGACCGCTTAACGCTACTGTAGGGAGAAAACTTGCTGCCTCAGGTGTTAAGCTCCTTGCGCATTTTGGCACCACTGAAATTGGAGCTATTGCGCCGCTGTTCAAACCTGGTTCCGACTACGATTGGCGCTTCTTCAAAATTAGAGAGGATTTGAACTTGCGCTTGGAAAAATCTGATGGATACTACACACTGACAGCGCGGCCATTTGGCTGGGAAGCAGACTTTATCCTGCAGGACAGACTGGTGACCAGCGAACGCTACGAGGGAAAGCACTTCCGCGCTGTAGGAAGAAATGATGACTTAATTGTGCTATCGACAGGCGAAAAGGTGTTACCAGCCATATTAGAGAATCTACTATGCGAGAGTCCGCTCGTGAAAGCCGCATGTGCGTTCGGCGAGGCGCGTTTTGAGTTGGGTGTTATCGTGGAGCCAGCCACTCTTGGATCTGACATTGAGCAGCTCAAAGAAGCTATATGGCCTATCGTCCTTGAAGCAGGCCGCCAGATGGACTCACATGCGCGGTTGTCTTCTAAAACTAGTATCATTGTTGCAGATTCTGTTCTTCCACGGTCAGATAAAGGCTCTGTCGTGCGAAAGGAGGTATGGAGGATCTTTGCTGACACCATCGATGTTGTGTACCGGCAAATCGAAGGCTCTGGCACTGATAGGAGACTACAACTACGTACTCAAGTGCTTGCACAAGATCTCAAAGATATGTTATCGGCCGAGCTGGGCTCGACACCTGGTTTGAGCCACGACGGGGACTTTTTCGAGCTGGGAATGAATTCACTACAAGCGATGAGTGTGTGTAGACGACTCCGAGGCGCCGAGCTTGACGGTGAGAGACTCCCTCCGGGCGCGGTACCCAATGACTTCCTTTATAAGAATCCGACTATCGATGCGCTCGTCCAAGCCCTGACAGGCCAAGGTGTAAGATCAATACCTCCCACAATGATCGAAGACGACTTGGTCATGCAATTGTCTAGAAACTATAGCCTCCCTGTAAAAGAAGCCAGTCATACTGTTCTCTTAACCGGAGGTACAGGCAGTTTGGGGAGCCACGTCGTTGTGGCGCTTGCAGGTATTTCCACTGTAGCCAAGATCATCTGCCTAAACAGGCGGCACTCATCACAGGCCGGGGCATCCGGCGACTTAAACAAGCCACTAGAGCGACAAATAAAAGCTCTACAGTCCAAAGGTCTTGAAACATCGTCCCAGCTTCTCTCCAAGCTCAAAGTGGTCGAAATAGACGTTCGAAAACCATACCTTGGCCTATCTGATGAGCAGTATACGTACCTATCACACCATGTCACACATGTACTTCATGCAGCCTGGCCCATGGATTTTCAACGCAACCTGTCGTCATTTCGTAGTCAATTCGACTTCTTACGCAGCCTGCTCCAACTTACATCTGACATTCACACGGCTCGACCATTCGAGCGACCTAGACTGATATTTATCTCGTCTATAGCAGTAGTGGGGCAATATTACGAAACACACAAAGTGCGTAACGTGCCTGAAATAATCATGCCCGACCCAAGTAGCACCAACTCGTTCGGTTACGGTAAAGCAAAGCTCGTGTGCGAGAAGATGCTCGAAGCTGCGGCTGCGACATACAGTGCAGCCATGGAGGTGACCATCGTGCGCGTCGGGCAAGTCTCGGGGTCGCAGGGTAGCGGTTTCTGGAACTCAAAAGAGCATTTCCCCTCACTGTTACGGCTTTCACAGAAAATAGGGTCGTTGCCCGATATTCGCGGTGTAAGTATTCATCTTTCTGCGCCCAGTCACTTTACACCGGGAAAGCTAATCTTCAACAGACACTCTCTTGGTTGCCTGTGGACAGGGCAGCAAACGCCCTGACGGAGATAATGCTGAGCTCCTCTCCACTCGCGCTTGTATATCACTTGGAAAACCCTGTGCGCCAGTCATGGCACGACATACTAGTCATCATAGCGGCAGAGTTGGGTCTTGACAGTTGTGCATTGAGTCCATTAGAGAAATGGTTGACATCTGTCAAGGCACTGACTGATGAGGTCACCAGTACGGAGATGTTGATGGATTTCTTCGAGACCGATTTCCAGTATATGTCTGGAGGAGGAGTAGTGCTAGATACCACAGCAACTAGAGCTGTCTCTTCAGCACTGCGGGAAGCAGATGTTGTGAAAGATGAACTAGTGGCGAGATACGTGAGGGAATGGCAGCGACAGGGTTGGTTAGAATAACTAAAAAAATATCACTTTACTTTATTACGACAGATTATGTAGTCGCGCAATAACTCCCTCTTTACAGTACATCAATCAAATGAATTTCCAAAATGGTAGAGTTCGCAACATACACCACTTCAAACCGTTCTTGAAAGCTGGGTTCCCCAACATACGAGTTCCAATCTAATTGAGCAAGCCAAAACCACGAGGACGGGTTCTAAAAGTAAATTGGACCGTTTTTCGGACCGTTTTGGTCTTTCAACGGCCCACTCCGTGACTCCACTTATCTTGAAATATCAGGCATCAGCTTGCCATATGCACGGTCTGCCTTTTAGAGTAAACTAATCGAAAATTATGGGTGACCTAGATTGTTTAGAGTCTTGATATGAACAAAGAGCCGAGCCGGTGAGTGGTCTGGACTTTGTACTCTGGTCCTTATATGATACAACGTGGTATCTCCCTGCAGATTAGTAACTCAAAGGCAGGAGGAGAGATTCAGCGGCCTTGCCCACCCACGGGCCTTACATACTTCACAGCAATGTATCTGTAGATCGCAAAACATGACCAATCTTATGTGCTAGGAAAAGCTTACTTCGGAACTGTGATAAGAACGACTTCTTATTAAGGTCTACGCACAGGCGGTTATTTCTCTCTCTTACGTTCTGCATGCGCTTTGTTTAAATCGGAAATCATGCACAGCCCCGAGCTTCCGCGAACAGGCCGTGGCGAGACGGAGGCTTGTTTTATCTGTACCCACTGCATTGAGACCAGAGTACCTTGCTCTATAGCTGCAAAGCGTGTTTAGGGTGTCGTATCAAGTATCTATTGAGAAGCTTACACAGCGGCTGAGGGCTTTTGATTGCAGTGTATAGATAGGCTGTAGATGTCAGGATCTGGCAGTAGTCGGAATTGAAGACACTTAGGTTGATTCAACACATTATTCTTCTCTCTCTGGAGACTTACCCTCAACGGGAACTCCCATAGCGATAACCAGATCTTTCCATGACATCTACCATGGCCCCACCTTCTCTAATCGTTTTTGGTCCGCAAACGCCATATCCCACCACAGACCAGCTAGCTCATCTTCGATCCACACTCTTGAACAACGAACATCTCGAGAGTTTCGCTGCAGCAATAGAAGATCTAGAATCTTTTTGGGAGGCCGTTGTCAAGGCTGATACGAATCTCGGACGCATCCCTGGTGATGATTTATTGCATACTCTCAGTGTCTGGGTCAGGCAGGGAGTGTTCCCTACAGGGTCGTCGACGCCACTCCCGAATACGGTCTTGACACCGCTGACATTGATGATACATCTCATCGAGTACTTCGACACATTGAGTGATGAAGTGTTGTGCTGCTCGCATGCTCAAGTGCTGAGACATGCGGCCGACGCTGGTGTACAAGGCTTCTGCAGTGGCCTCTTGGCAGCGGTAGCAGTCGCTTTCTCTTCAGACGAAGATAGTCTTGCACAATTGGCCTGCGTGTCTTTAAGGCTGGCCGTCGTAATTGGGGCCTATGTTGACCTCGATGGAGCTTTGGATGAAGGAGACAGAGAGACCTCTTGTCTGGCTGTTCGCTGGGCCAAGTCCGATCAAGAACAAAGCATTCACGACGTTTTGAAAGATTTCCCTTACGTATGTAATGCGAGTCTGTGGACTTGAAAAGAATATAGAACTGATCTATCCATAGGCTTACATATCGGTTGTATCATCTGCTGATACCGTTACGGTCACGCTTGACTCTGGGTCTGTAATCGACCTCAAGCAACGCCTCGTTTCCGCTGGAGCATCTGTCACAACTATCCCACTAAGAGGTCGATTCCACCACCCAGACAACATACAAGCTGTTGAAAAGATCCAAATCCTGCTTACAAGCGTACCTGGTCTCCGGTACCCCTCACGTAGCCGTCCTTTGGTTCCGATAAGAGATGGATCTGGAACAGCCATTAGCTCTGGAGACTCCATCGAAGAATGCATCATAAAGTCAATGATGTTGAACCTTTCTGACTGGCACGCTACAATCACACAGTCAATCGCGTCCATTGCTGATCTTGCACCTGGGGAAAAAATACAAGTATTGTCCCTCGGCCTGACTGACTGCATTCCACGTACACTAGCGGCTGAGCATGGGCTTGAAGTACGCAACCTTCCTGCAATGAAAATTTCCAAAATTGGGCACGCTAGTAGCAAAGATGTAGCATCTGATACTTTTCCTGAAGATGCCATTGCTATCATCGGTATGGCCTGCCGTTTTCCCGGCGCCGATGACCTAGAGGAATTCTGGGACGTGCTTCAGTCTGGCTCAACCATGCTTGGAAATCTACCCAAAGATCGCTTCGTAACCACTGGCTTGCGACGCTCGCCTGACAGTGACACGGTGTTCCGTGGAAACTTCTTGCGCGATGGCTTCGCATTTGATCACCGTTTCTTCGGCAAATCTTCACGTGAAGCGACGTCCATGGACCCGCAACACAAGTTAGTACTGCAAGTGGCCTATGAGACGCTCGAGTCAGCTGGATATTTCAACAAAGAGAATAGATCTACCGAGGTCGGCGTCTACATTGGCGTTGCAGCATCCGACTACGAAGACAATGTGGCTTCGCATCCAGCAAATGCCTTTTCAGTACTAGGGATGGTCCGGGCCTTCAACAGTGGCAAGATCAGCCATTTCTTCGGCTTCAGCGGACCTTCACTCGTATTTGATACTGCATGTTCATCTTCTGCAGTAGCTATTCACACAGCGAGCAGAGCGATCCAGAAAGGTGATTGCCTTATGGCCTTAGCTGGCGGTGTTAATGTAATCACGAGCCCGATATTGCATCAGAACCTTGCTGCTGCAAACTTTTTCAGTCCTACTGGGGCTTCTAAGGCCTTCGATGCCAAGGCAGATGGATACTGCCGTGGCGAAGGCTCAGGAATTGTCCTATTGAAGAAGTATTCAGCCGCAATCGCTGACAATGACGAGATCCTTGGTGTTCTTGCTGGCTCAGCTGTAAATCAAAACGATCATAGCGCACCCATTACCGTACCAGTGTCCGCTTCACAAAGCAATCTTTACCGGACGGTCCTGAAATCTAGTGGCTTAGATGCCACGGAAGTTTCATTCGTAGAGGCACACGGTACGGGCACACCAAAGGGAGATCCCATAGAATGCGCGAGCATCAGGCAGGTTTTCGGCAATAAATCAGATCGCAAGCTTCATTTCGGTTCCGTCAAAGGCAATATTGGACATACTGAAGCCGCCTCGGGCGTAGCAGGTTTAATCAAAACTTTGCTCATGATGGAGAGGAGGTTGATCCCACCACAGGCCAGTTTTCAATCCCTGAATCCCAACATCCCGCCATTGGAGATTGCAAACATGGAGATTCCGCGCTCTCTCAAGCCATGGAATGCCAAGCGCATGGTGGCATTTGTGAATAACTATGGAGCCGCAGGAAGCAATGCCGCTTTAGCCGTAGCCCAAGCTCCCGAGTCAGGTAGTGGCAAGCACTATGCCGAGATCATAGCTCAGAGGCATATCCTTCCAACATACCCCATAATGGTGACTGCCAAATCAGCACAAAGTCTCCAGGCATATGCCCTGGCTTTGACAACGTTCCTAGACCGCCGTCGAGATACAGACCAGAGCAAATTACTTGCCGACGTGACCTATAGTCTCGCATACAAGAAGGCGCGTGACATGCCCTTCTCTCTAAAAGCAACGGTCGGAACAATTCCTGAGCTTCGACAACACTTGAACAATTGCGTATCGCAGCCGCCTAGTGCACCGTCAGAGTTGTTGCGTGCCAATTCAATTGTTCTAGTTTTCTGTGGGCAGACTGGGAACACTGTCAATTTTTCGGAGGATGCTTTCCATGCTCTACCTATTTTGCAAAAGCACCTGCGTCAATGCGACTCGATCTTGACTTCTAAAGGCTTGAACAGTATTTTCCCGACAATATTTCAACGTGAGCCAATATTGGACGTTGTAGACTTGAACGCAGCTCTTTTTTCGCTGCAATACTCGATGGCTATGTCGTGGATAGATTCTGGGCTGAAAATTGAAACCATGGTTGGCCACAGCTTCGGCGAACTGACGGCCTTAGCCGTTGCTGGATATCTCTCGCTGGAGGATGCAATACATCTGATAACAGGACGTGCTAGCCTCATGAAAAGCAAATGGCCTGTTGAGCGAGGTGCGATGCTCGCTGTTGAGACTGCAAAATCTACGGTTGATGAGCTCATCTCATTGACTCAACAGAATCATGAAGGCCTCTATCTCGAAATTGCATGTTACAACGGCCCCAACAGCCATGTCGTTGTGGGATCAAAGGCTGCTATCCAGGCTCTGAAGGAGACCATCTCAATCAACTCGCCATCCATCAAAGTAAAAGCCTTGGACGTTACTCATGGGTTCCATTCAGCCTTTGTGGACAACATCATGACAGAGTATACAAAGGTGGTCGACGAGGTCGTCCTCCGGAAACCGAAGATATCTTTACAGCTTTGCTCGCCCGGTGAACAAGATGTTCGGCACCATGTGTCGTATCAGAGATTGGCATCACAATCCAGAAGGCCAGTATTCTTCAGCGATACCATCAGCAGAATTGAAAAGCTCCATGGGGCGTGCACATGGATAGAAGCCGGAGCAGGCACTGCAGCCATGGCACTCACACGTCGCGCTTTGCAGTTTTCCTCAGTAGAGGGCCACTCCTTCCACTCTGTCAAGCTGGGAGATGGAGATCCTCTCGGGTTCCTCGCAGATCTGACACTCGGCCTGTGGGGGGCTGGCATCAAATTCCAGTATTGGCCCTTCGTCAACCCGCCTCTAGAAGCTCGTTTCAAGCTCATGACACTTCCGCCGTACCAGTTTGAAAAGCATACGCATAGGCTTGAGTACATTGACCGTCATGAGAGCGCGGGGACGAAGTCGGTGGAGTTGCCAGCTTCTCCTCAGAAGCCAGCTCTTGTTTCCCTTACTGGGTTTCAGGAGCCAGATCACAATATTGCCTTCTTTAATGTCGACCAGTCGGTCGAGGATTTTGTTGTATCGATCGATGGACATAGTGTACTTGGCAATCCTCTCTGCCCAGTCTCACTATACGTCGAAATCGCGACGAGAGCGGCCAAACTCATTGCGGTGGATGCTAACTCGACGGCATATGCACCGCAAATGAAGGATCTCTTCATTTCTGCACCTCTGGGCCGGGATCTGAGTCGCAGAATTGATGTCACCATGCAAAGCTTAAGTGGAGAGAAAAACGCCTGGAAATTCCACGTCACCAGTTCCCCTCGCGATTTTGCTGGTGCCACAAGCCATGCTACAGCAATAATAAAGCTCTGTGCAGTTCACAATGTTTCACAGGAGTCAAGATTCAAGCAGATCCAAAGATTGATCAATTACGAGCGTGTCAACGGAATGCTGGCTGATGTTACAGCCGCCGGTGTACAAGGCTCCATGGTATATAAGATGTTCGATCGGGTAGTCCACTATTCGGACATCTACCGTGGAGTGGTTCGGATTGCTTCCATTGGCAACGAAGTAGCTGGAATTGTCTGTATGCCAGTTTCCGAATCCTTAGCCCTGAGAGAGACCAGCTGTGATCCGCTAGCCGTTGACAACTTCACGCAAGTTGCCGGTTTACACGTCAATGGGTTAGACGACTGCAATGAAGATGAAGTATACATCTGCAGTACAGTTGAAGAGCTTCATGATATGAGAGACATGGATAAGAAGAGCTCCAGCCGTGGTCCATGGCTTGTCTTCTCCATTTGTAGCGGCAACAGCGGCAAAGAACTCTCGAACGACATCTACGTGTTTGATCCAGAGAGCAGAACGATTGTAATGATGATAATGGGCGTCAAATTTCACAAGACCAACGTCAACGCTTTGAAAAGAGTCTTGTCACGCGCTAACGCATCTGGCACATTGGCAAAAGTAAGTCCCATGCCGTCAATTGTCGAGAAACGAGCAAGCACCATTGTACGGTCGCACCCAGTCATGAGAAAGCAGAAGGCGATGGAAGCATGCGAGAAGCCAAAGTTCGTGGCAGGCATCTCATCTGAGGTTGCAAGATTACTGCATGAAGTCGCCGATGTCCCAATTGAAGACTTGACAGATACAGTGAGGCTCGAAGATATTGGTATTGATTCACTTATGGCTACCGAGCTCTTGAGTGCGATTCGGAAAAGGTTCGGAATTGTTCTTTCCACAGGGGAATTCGAAAACATTTCCAACTTTAAGTCTCTCTGCGAAGCCTTGGATAGCAGCGACACAAGCTCCTCAGAGGCTGATTCGCAATCTGAACAATATGAAACTAGAGCCACTACCCCCTTATCAGAATTTGAAGGGGTTACGACGCAGAACGACGTGAATCCCAAACTCGCAGCCCTCGTAAAGGAGCATTTGGACTACGATGGGGAGCTTTTCCCAAACACCCAGCTAGGCGACATAGGTCTGGACTCCTTGATGGGCATTGAACTCAGCAATGACATTCAAAAGCAATTCGGCAAGCAAGTTGATATCATGAAACTCGATACCGACATCACGTTCGGTCAGCTGAGCGAGCTCGTCCTCCCTTCTAGCCGCATGACGACCGTACAAAATGTAGACGAAAGATTGCTGCGAGTCAAATTCCAGGATGACTCATTTGATACAAAAATGCCTGTCGAAGTTACGGAGCTCCGATTTGGGTCTGCAGAATGCGCAGAGAAAGCTTCCGGGGCCTTGGACATGGCTTTGGACGGTGTAGACGAAGACTTTAGGGCCATACGTAGTGACTATGCCCGATTCGCCGAAGAGACTGGATGGGCTGGGTTTCGCACCAAAGTATATCCTCAACAGAGACAATTGGTCCTCGCGTACGTACTCGAAGCTTTCACTGAGCTCGGTTGCGATGTTGCACCTCTCCACGTCGGCGATCCCGTACCTCCCGTACCTCATCTACGCAAGCATGACAAAGTGGTAGCACAGTACTTTGAAGTACTCCGAGATGCTTCTCTGGTAGCACTCAAAGGCGATGGCTTTGTGCGTACCAATGTTGCCGCCCCATTGACGAGAGCTAGCCAGCTTCTCGAACAAATGCTCCTCTTATTTCCTCAGCACGCATCGGAGCTGAAGTTGCTCCAGTCAACAGGTTCAAAACTCGCACAAGTCCTTTTGGGCAGCATTGACCCCCTACAAATTATCTTTCGTACCAAAGCAGACCGAGATCTCCTCGAGGATGTGTACACCAACTCGCCCATGTTTTCGGCGGGGACAAAGGTGATGGGCAACTTCCTGGAACAAGCCATAAGAAGAAGGAGAAATGGTAAACTGCGAGTCTTGGAGCTTGGTGCTGGTACTGGTGGAACCACGAAACACATGGTGGATGTCCTCACGTCGCTTGGTGTCGATTTCAGCTACACTTTCACCGATCTGTCATCATCACTGGTTGCGGCTGCTAAGAGGAAGTTCTCGAAGTATCCTGGGATGGAATACATGGTGCTTGATATCGAGAAAGCCCCTTCAGAGGACATGCTTGGAAAATACCATCTCATCGTCTCATCCAACTGTGTGCACGCAACTAAGAGTCTTCTGGTCTCCTCAACCAACGCGCGCAAAATGCTTCGTAACGACGGGATATTTTGTCTTCTAGAGCTGACCAGGAACTTGTTCTGGCTCGACTGCGTGTTTGGCCTATTAGAAGGTTGGTGGCTGTTTGAAGATGGTCGACAACACGTACTTGCTAGTGAACATCTTTGGAGAGAAACTTTGATCAAGGCCGGATTCAAGCACGTAGACTGGAGCGACGATACGAGCGAGGAATCTGATCAATACCGAGTCGTCGTTGGCTTCGCTTCCGCGTCTTCACAGGCTACAGGATCGGTAGCTTTGGCAAAAGAGACTGTCGAGTTTGATCGAGTGAACAATACAATGCTGGAAGCAGATATTTATTATCCACGGCATCCAGACAATGGTGAGAGAAAGAGGCCTATTGGTGAGTGCGACCCGGCCGTCTTGGTGTGTTTACCACTCTATCAACCACTAGCTTATAACAATGCTAATGACATGAACAGCGATCATGATTCACGGGGGTGGTCATATAATGCTATCTCGTAAAGATATAAGACCAAAGCAGACTCGCCTGCTCTTAGAGAGAGGCTTCCTTCCAGTCAGTATAGATTATAGGCTCTGTCCTGAGGTCACGCTCACCGAAGGGCCCATGGTCGATGTCCGCACCGCCCTTGGCTGGGCCAGAAATGTTCTCCCAACACTGAAACTTGCCCGTCCTGATATCCGTCCGGATGGCAAAAGTGTTGTTGTCGTTGGTTGGTCTACAGGTGGCACCCTCGCGTTGACCTTGGGTTGGACGGCACCTCAACGGAATATTGCACCACCAGACGCCACGCTTGCCTTCTACTCCCCAACAGACTATCAATCTGACTTCTGGAAGATGCCAAATTATCCGGAAAATACCACAACTGCAGACGCAGCAATCAACTACGACCTACTGGAGGGAGTCCAAGACAGACCTCTTACGTTCTACAAAGTCCCTCGTGACCAAGGCGCCGTTGCTGGATGGATGTCACTCAAAAACCCTCGGTCTCGCATTGCGTTGCATATGAATTGGAAAGGTCAATCACTCCCCACGTTGCTGGACGGTCTGCCATGTGGTAGCACTGTTGATGCAGCGGAGGCGAGGCGTTACATGAGAAGGCCACAACCCAGTCAGGAGAGGATCCGTGACGTGAGCCCGTTTGCTCAAGTAATGCTTGGCAATTATCAAACTCCAACTTTCTTCGTCCATGGCACTTTGGATGACCTTGTGCCCTGTGATCACACCGAGAAGATTAGCGCTGCCCTAGCTGCTCGCGGCGTGCCAACAGACATGTCTATCGTTGAAGGTGCTCATCATTACTTCGATCTATATCCTGAATCAGAAGCAAAGTATCGAGATGCGGTTGTGCGAGGGTATGATTTCTTATGTAAGCAGCTTAATATAGTTTAGATTTAGCACACATCATGGGATGAAGAACAATTTCTTCCAAGGCGTCCTGTGTCCTTTTTGCTTGCTGGGCGATGAAATCTCGGAGACTATCCATACTTAAACTGATGTTGCGATGTGTGAATGCTTTCCCATCCTCTGGCTATATTATGAACCTAAGATTAGTCATGTTGTTGACTACCTTCTTTGCATATAAGCGGAGACGGCAGGCCCATTCAAAGACAGTCCAGGGACCGCATATAATGAATATCTTCTACCGTTGGATAAGAGGCTGTGGCGAGTGCAATTGTCGAACAGGTTTAGTAGAAGCAGAGCATGGAACCACAAAAGCCGGAACTGTCGAGATTAATTGATAATAGACACGGTGGTAGCTGGGTTCCGGGCACGATTTGATGTATTGACTTAAGAGAGAAAACTTTCTGCGAGCGGTGATATCAACTGCCCGCGCCTCCTCTTGAAGGCTACGAGCAGATTGTGAGGCTGCTGGTCGAGAAAAGCGCTGTTGTTAACGTGAAGGACAACTGGCTTCGTGCCGCCGTGTTTGGCGGCATACAAAGGCCACACTGACACAATTGAGCCGCCACTGGGCACCAGTAAGGCTGACGTAGATGCGAGAAGCAATCATGAATCAACCAGAGATGTCAACAATCAAACAAATCCAAATATGGGATCTCAGACTTGCTTGTTTGACGTTTTTGCAGCTTTCAAGTTTGTTTGCTTGACTTTGCAAGGCTTTTGGAGTTGAATTTGCTTGCTTGCTTGATCATGTTTGAGGAACCTTGTTGAGAAGGTATTTTTACCAATCAACGCTGGGATAGAAAGTGGTATCACTTTTTGTTCTAACAAACCTGATCTATCTCAAAGGGGACTAGTATGGTATTGCAGGGTCCGGCTCTTCCCGCTTGTTAATGCTAAACTCTTAACGTAGTTCACAAGCGAGCCGGCCACCCCCCCAAAATCTGCCAATTGCTTCTCTTGTGCTGCAACACCACCACCATATACTGCAATTTCTTAGAGACAGAAATACTGTTCAGACTCGTCGCTATCAGATGTATCCATAATTTCAACTGCGCAGGTACGAGAGTTGTGGCTAGTCTCGCCACAACGTCCGCAGCGCCTCTGCGTGCGCACTCTCTTCACAGGCTCTTCACCCTCCTTCTGCCCACGACTCTCCTTTTCAGCTATTAATTCAGCTACCTCACCTACTGTGAGTGTCTCAGCTGTCCGCACATACTTCCTCTTTCGACTTCTGACCTCTGTTGCTACCTCTATTGCCTTTCGAAGCCCTGCGATTTCCTGACGCATCAACACAGTTTCATGCCCCATTAGTGCAACCCCTTATTAAGCTGCTCAACCGCTCTAAGAAGCGTAAAAGGTGAAGAATCTCTGTGCAGTCGTACGCGCTCACGAACTAGCGTTGATTGAGCCTCCATCTCGCGAAGATTGCTTGTGTTTTAGACTCCCATGGGATGTTCTCTGGCTTGGGTGAAGTTGGCGTGCGAAGAACCACATCAAGTTTTGATATCACACCTTCTGGGTTGTGCGAGACTAGTCCAGCGCCTCTAAAGCTTGCACAGATATTCTCCCTTGTAATTGCCTTCTCAAAAGCTGCTTTAAGAGCTAGTAGGAAGGCTTCCTTCTTGATCCACTTGGTGCCGTACCGTGCCAAGCTACTGATCTCATCGCCATATGCCCGCTTCAAAGGCGCAAAACAGCCCACATCAAGTGGCTGCAGCAGATGCGACGAGTAAGGAGGCATACAGAGAACAATCATCTTCTCATCCTGACAGTATTTGTGGAATTCGTTTGAGTTGTGGCTCTCATGGCCATCCACAATTAACAGCCGGTATGCTCCCACACTACGCGCCTTTGTGTAGGTATTGAAGTGCTTTAGCCAGGCAAGACCAAGCTCGTTTGACGTCCAGCCATTGGGGCTGACTTCAATGACCCAGTCCCGGGGTAGATTCTCGAACCAGGAGCTAATAGGAACCTTACCAGGGAAGATTAAGAAGGGTGGTAGAGCCCAGCCCTTTGCGTTAACGCCCTGGATGTCTGTCACCCACCCACGGTTCCCTGGCTGTATTCTCTTTGCGCTACGCTTCTCAGAGCCTGTAAAGACCATCTGGCCATGGATAACCCCCATCATAAAGCCAGTCTCGTCAAAATTGTACGTGTCTTCATCTGCAATACCATACTTCAACTTTGTGCTGGCAACCAACTCAAACCAGCGCGTTACAACGCGCGAGTCTTCGTTCAGGGCTCGCTAGCGATCGTATGGACGACTCCTCCGAAGCTTAACCTCAGGCGTACGTGCCTTGAAGTTGTCTACCCAGTGCTTGCCAACAGGCTCTCCACCACGCTCAGCAAGCAGATCGTTGGCCATATCTCGCACCATAGCCTTTGTGGCGCCTATTCCTCGATTGTCTAGGTCAAGTATCTGTTATACCAGCGCCTTCTCCTCTAGCTTGTCTAGCTTCTTTGATTTAGGCTCACAATCGCGTTTTGGGAGGGCTCCATTGCGTCGGTCTTGAAGAGTGCTTCGTGGAACGCTAAAGGCTGCAACAATGTGTCTTTCGCTCTCGTCGCGATCTGCAATTGTAGCCTGGATAGCAAGCTGTAATGTCCCTTCAGTATAGATTCGCTGCGCGTTGCGTTGTGGTGGCATAGTGGTAGTAGTGTAGCATTGAGCAGATTTTGGTGGGGTGGCCGGCTCGCTTGTGAACTACGTTATATCTCAGCAAATTGTTAACCAAATCCAGATGATAGATAGGAAGTTTTTGAGCTGTATTCGTAAGTCGCTGTCGGCTAAACCCCCATCGCTTTTTAAAGGCGAGCCACCATCGACATGAGAAGCGAAAGTCAAACTCCACTGCGTAAACCTCCTTGTATATTCTCTTGGCAGTACGTACAAACCAGCCAGTGGATATTAAGAGATTTTGAGTTCGTTACTCTCGAAACTCCCTTATCAACGCGTTTTCCATTTCAGGCCAGTATGCCATGTTACAAAAAGTCTTGATGGCTCGAGATCCGACAGGTGAGTGGAGGATTTCATGCCTACCCTCCCACCACCTTCTAATCGCTTGGTGGGATATCCCTGTGCGCGCGGCAACCTCAAGGTTGCTTGGAGGTCTTAATTGACCACTCTTCTCAAGTCTCTGTCGTACAGGGTTTGTTGTATAATCAGCGCTTCCATCGTAACGAACTTCGACTCGTTCGTTCGATGGTTCGTTTCGTTTCGCGTCGAACGAATTGTACCACAAGTCGCGATCGAACCACGACCGAACGAAGGGCCGGCGATCGATCGAATCACAGTCCCGAAGCAATCGAACTTCGAATAGTTCGTTTAGTTTAACAAGGATAGAGTGATATATAGTTGATGTCAAATGATATCTAGATAGGACTAAGGCGCAGTCACAAGTCAGATGTCGGTCCGGTTTTGGCAAAGTTTTGCAGGTAAATTTACCAGATCTAAGGAATTTTAAGGCATAAACGTGAAGCAGTCTGCCCCCTATTTTTCCACCCAACACCGCGATGGATTACTTTTTACGTCCTCCGGGTCTGCCTGATGACTCCTCCAACGTTGTTTACCACTCATCTGCAGCTCGATCGATATATCCAGGTGAGTCGCAGTCTCGAACCACGTCGTTGCAGT